>BGNK01001070.1:244-26194 GCA_003297005.1 Symbiodinium sp. clade A Y106 | reverse complement strand
CCCCCCCCAAGGATCCTCAGTACCTACTTGCGAATATGCAAGCCCTGGCTTTTGCACTGCTGGGTCATTGAGGCTGAGTAAGGCTGTTCCGGGGCTTGAGAGCCAGAGTTTGAGGCCTTGCGATTTGCATTTCGCACTTAATCCTATAGTGTCCATTGTAGTTCCTTTTGCTGGTTTAACCAGTATTCGTTTCAGGCTCCTATAAGGTAACCGTAACCCCCCCAAAAGGAACTACAATGGGGGCTACAGGATTCTCTAATTCAATCAATTCGAGGTTCAGGCCCTTTATCGAATCCGATCTCTGCAGGGCCGTAGGCTGTTCCAAGAAGAAATCAAGCCCTGTGAACCCTTAGCCCGAAGCGTGTATTCCTGCCACGGGTACGGGTATATGTACTATGCATGAGAATGTAAGACCAACTGCGAGGCTATGAGCTTTCCGTGGTTTTTGAAGCTTGGACCGTCAAGAGTCTCGATCCTGCGCTTCAACATTTGCTTGGGTAGGGCTTCGGGCTTGCCTTCTTGCCTTCTGGGGGCTTCTAAAGGACTCTGAGGGCCCACGGCACAGGGCGTCGTCATTCCGCCCTGATGCCTCAATCACTCAATCCTTACTGTCCTTCCTGCAACCCTGTAAATGATCTAGACCTGCGTCGAGAAAATGGAAGTCGCACTTCGGATGTATTTGTGGTGCGGAATGTTTCGGGTCCCGGGTTGACATCTTAGGAGGTCTGCACACACCCTAAACCAGAGTCTCAGAACCCAGATTGAACAGAAGCCACAAAGCTACCACAAATCGACTTTCCGCCTTTCAACACCCAGCTCAGCGCCGTCAGGGGAGCTGACATGACAGGCCACGATGCCTGGGCTACAAGGTTTTCAGGGTTTGGGGTTCAATGTAGGGCCCTGAATAATTTGAATATGGTTTCGGGGGTAGATTTACATATTACGGCATGCGTATATTTAGGAATATTATAAGGAAAAAACTTGCAATCATTCGACCGCTGTTAATCCAAAGGCAGAGAGCGACAGCCGAAGGAAGTGGTTACTCCTGAGGTCATCCCACACGCGGAGGCCTTATGGCCTACATGCTATGTCAGTCTGACTGTTTGTACAAGGCCGCCGGACGCGAGTCCAATACCCCACCTTCCGACTAGGACTAGTCCTGAGAACAAATGGGTCCACCAGGAGGCAGAATCATCAGTCGGGCTCTGTGGATTCAGTATTCCCAGACCCCCGCAAAAAATCTAAACAGTAGATCCCTTAAGGGGGTTCCCATAAAGTACCCTAAACCCTAAACCCTAAAACCCTAAACCCTAAAACCCTACCGTACCCGGAAATCTGGCTTGGGGTGGGGGTTATGTCAGCTATGGAGGGCTGCGGTCTCACACTCCGGAGCTCCTGGAGGGCGAAGTGTTGGGGTTTAGGGGTTTATGCCGTAGTTTAGGGTTTAGGGTTTAGGGTTCTGTTGAGGCGCAAATACAGTAGAAGCCAGAAAGTTGGAACATGGGTTTAGGAGGATTCGTGCTAGGATCCCTTATACTTTACCTTAAGGGCATGAGGATAATGATGTTCCAACTTTCTGGCTTCTACTGTAATGTACCTACCCAGAGAGCCCAATACCCCTTAATTAAGGAATATGGCTTAAATTATAGAGGGCTTCATATTATGATTCAAGCTATATTCCTTAATTAAGGGGTATTGGGCTCTCTGGGTATCTGCCGACTCTATCTATCTATCTATCTATTTGTCTGTCTATCGTTCTATCTGTCTGTCTATCTATGATACCTCTTTGAGCCGTACGTTTTGGATGCTTTACATGGCGGGGGCTTTGGAATGCGGCTGTTACCTCCCGCTCCTCCCCTAGACCCTACTTGGAGGGTCGGGGGACTTAGTAAGTGGTTATTTTAAGGAATTATAAGTATCATAACCCCAATTAGGGTCCCTTTTAGGGCACTTATAAGTCTACTTATTACCTACTTACTAAGCCCCCCGACCCTCCAAGTATAAACCCTAAACCTCAACTTAGGAGCACCTCAGAACGAAGCTTAGCTCGCCCAAAACAACCTTAACTAAGGAATAAATCTCAAACAATAGGGGTCATCAATTATGGTTTAAGACATATTCTTTAATTCAGAGGTTTGGGAGTCTGTGAGACATAGTCATGCGTGGTAGGACAGCACTCAGGCTATCGCTGATTGACGAAATTGTGGACTAACATGGTGGCTGCACTCAGAGTATCACAGGTCACAGGACGTAGTAGGTAGTTGCAAGTAAAGCTCTACATCCTATATAACCTACTATGGTTTTGCTGATCTTTTGAGCAAGTCAAGCCGTGCCGCTCCCCGCTGGAGCTTCCGTGACCTTTGTGGGATCTAGGCAGGAGTGGGGGTTGAGCACTTTAGGGACTTACTGTGTTTAACTGGGCTTTGAAGTAACCAGGGAGACAAAAGTATAAACTTGTATTTCATAAGGGTTCCTTTAAGAAAAAAAGTATTAAAGTATGGTACTCCAAAGCCCAGTTAATGCTTGGGGTTTTAGGTTTTGAGGGGTTTTAGGTTTCGGGGTGCGAGCCTATTAGGGGCTCGAGGAAACCATAAACATCCATAAACCTGTACATCATAAAGCCCGAGGCCTTACTAATGTAGGAACCTGGTTAAGAAACCTTGGGCCTTTATTATGGTTCTTTATATGAATCCTAATATATTGGGGATTATAGGACCAGGGTTTCTTATCCTCAATAAACTACAACATATCATCACTGACCAGCCGGCGGATGCTTAAATGGTTCAGAGTCTAGGGTTCAGGGTTGTAGTTTCCGTGTCCTTCAATAAACAAACCATAGAGTATTTGCGTTTGTTCTGTGATTTGAGGGACGGGGATCTGTGGGGAAGCCCCAAGAGTACTCATACCGTAGCTCGTTCGGAGTTTCGGGGGCCTGTTTTCCGGGTTTCTATTTTTACATCCTCCCGGTAGAAGCATAAACCCCTAAACCCCTAAACCCTAAACCCCTAAACCCCAGCCTCCAGGAGATTTCGCCCCATGAGCTGGAACAGCCGCACCACTTGAAGGCAGCGCTCCTGGTTGGCTCCAAGTCCGGTTTGGTGAGGGCAGGGCCCAAACCCAAGGGAGGATCTAAAAGGCAAGGGGTTTAGGGTTTAGGGTTTAGGGCCCCTAATTTGGGACCCTACACTACTTCGGGGTAGGTACTTTATAGAAAACCCCTTAAGGGATCCCCTTTGTCTGGGCAGGGTTAAGGTTGCGGGTAGGGCTTGTTGCTAGAGCCCCTTCAAGGCCAAAGCATACACTATACGGCTGATGGAGAAAATCCTGCATTACTTTAAGTACCCTAAACTATGGGAATTATGGTATATTCCTTATTATGGGTAGTGCAGGATTTTGTCCATCAGCCGTATGCAGGTACATGGGGTTACCTGTTAAGCAGGAATGGAAGCAGGAACTTAGAGCCCTTACCTGGACGTTTGGGGTACTTATCTGGGTTGTAGTTTCGGTGCGCCCAAAGGTATTCATGAATAGGTACTTCTACAGGACTATAAGGAGAAGCTATTAAGTTTCCCACAGTGCCACCTAGTTATTTCTAACGAAAACAAATTTCGAGAACCTGCCCAAAGCAGTAGATCCGATTATTCCCTTGACCCCAAGCCCCACCTAGACACGAAGTGCGTGCGTTGATCCTGGCTTTGAAGTAACCAGTTCCCTTTGAATAACAGGTTCCCAAAAAAGTGTTAAAGTATGGTACTCGCAAGCCCAGACATTGAACCTTAGTCGCAAGCAAAAGCATGGTCGGAGAGAACACCCCAAGGCCCATATAGTATATACTTTGGCCCGAAAGCACCTATATAGGGATTAATTTAAGGCCAGTGTATATACTATATGAGTACATGGACCCTTCGGGAGAAGGTTCATGGCATAGATTCGGGCTAAACTCTAAATCCGAAACCACGGGTATGAGTAGTATAGGGGCCTGAAGAATTAGCCAGTGTACCCCTCCTAATCTCGGTGTGGTGTACATCTCGACTAAGATACCTCAACACCCTATAGTCCAACTACATAGAGCTTCGTCGACACGCACTCGTCACAACAAAGACATGCTCGAAGTAGTACCTAAAGGAACTCTAAACCTCAAGCCTTGAACCCTAAACCCTAAACCGTCCTGCTCGTCGGGCTTGTCCTGACCGATGTAAACGCGGCTGTTGGGCCGCAGCGTGCCGGAAAAGACACGGCAGATGCCGACAAAATCCTCGGAGAAGGCTTCATCGGGTCTTTGGGCCTTAGCTGGGGAGCCCAAAACCTGCTTTAAGGGTTGTACCTCTAAGTAAGGGGTCACAACCTACTATTTTGTAGGGTTCAGGGATGCAGGTGCGAGATGGACTTAAGACTCGAACTCAAGCCTTCGTGGAGTCGATGCTGGCTCCAAGTCTCAAGCTGAGACCTTGAAAAAGCAGAACGGATCCAGAAAGAAACCTAAGCAGAACCCAATATGAAGCCCCCTAAAGGAAGAGATGTTTTTTGGGTCTGACCCCCTCTTGCCAAAGCTACTTACTTGGGGCTACCCAACTTTTAAGCCTCATTATAACCTACATACAAAGTTCCAGATTCCTCTAAGTTAGAACCAGGAGCAACATCCTGATCACCCACCAGTGTGTCGTCGGTGAGCACAAGGCGAGCCTCAATGCTAGAGGCTCTGGGGCATCGGGTCCTAAACCCTAAACCCTAAAGCCCTAAACCCTAAACCCTAAACCCTAAAGCCCTAAACCCTAAACCCTAAAGCCCTGAACCCTAAACCCTAAACCCTAAACCCTAAAGCCCTAAACCCTAAACCCTAAAGCCCTAAACCCTAAACCCTAAACCCTAAAGCCCTGAACCCTAAACCCTAAACCCTAAAGCCCTGAACCCTAAACCCTAAACCCTAAAGCCCTAAACCTCAAACTGATACTACGTTTCTGTGTGCCCAGGGGGCCTCAAGCTTCGGCTAGGATTGTGAGGAGGTCAGTATACCTTAACCCTACATACCCTAAGAGTCGAAAGTACCGATATAGAAGAATGGATGTGAGTGTGGGGTATCTAGATTAGGAGTTGCTATTTTAATTTTTGGTTTATTCGACATAACAGTACCTAGGACCCTTGAGGATAACCAGTGGCTGACCCAAGACGATTCCTCATGGTTACACTTCTTTTTAGACTTTCAATATCCCGAGTCCTGCTCGGCTTCAAATTCCGTCTCAGTATTGGGGAACTTATTGAAGCCGGCATCATTTGTGGATTTTGTGGCGTTTAAGGTTTGGCTGACCCCGCGAGCCTGCATAGCCCTAAACTCTACATGTTTAAGGCTGCTGCCAAAAGCCGTATGTGATCTTGAACAGCAAGCAAATTGCAATACCCTTGTGCACATCTTATCTAACCCATCTAACCACACCAGAATCTGAGAAGCAGACGTAGCGATACTCCAAGACCTGAACCCGAAACCCTATATCATGCCTCTACCCTATCTCCTATGTCCCACGCCGTGTGGCGTAAATCCTAAACCCTAATAGCCTAACCACGAACCTAAATAGCTGCGCCCCCCAGACCCGAAGCTGTGGTCAAAGGCGCAAGATCTGCAGATAAGAACTTGGCAAGGTATGCCACCGGGGTGGCCTCCGGGTCGCACCTGAAGATTCGTTTGCAGGACCTCCTACGTAATGGCTCTTACGGTTGATGATATAAACCCTGCATTACCTATAATAAAGAAGATACCATATCATCCCCACAGTCTAGGGTCCAATCCCCATAGTCTAGGGTCCTTACAGTAGGAGCCTCAAAGTTGGAAACCCAATAGCCTCTATCCCGGAGAGTAATGTATAGGGAATCCCAGCACTATTTGGCCTTAATCCGGCTTCCAACTTTATGGGGTTTACTGTAAGTCCTTAAGGTAATTATGCAGATTTCTATCACCAACCGTATTATCATCAGCGCCGGGTTAGCTCCTAGGAGCCTGCAGGTGTGAGAGTCCCCAGAGAGCCCAATACCCCTCAATTAAGGAATACTTAGGGTTCGTTTAAGGGATCTATAGGGTTAAGGGTTCAAGGGTGCCCAATACCCCTTAACTAAGGAATATGGCTTAAATCATAATATGAAGCCCTATATAATTTAAGCCATATGTTCCTTAATTTCCTTATAGAACCCCTATAGCTCCCTTTAAGGAGCCCTTTCAGGAACCCTAGGTATTCCTCAATTCAGGGGTATTGGGCTCTCTGGGTCTGTCCTCCGGGCGCAAAACTTTGGTGGGCTAAGAGTCGGTCCTGGGACATATGGGGTTTAGGGTTTAGGTTTAGGGGTTTGGGGTTTAGGTTTAGGGGTTTAGGGTTTAGGGGTTTAGGGGTTTAGGGGTTTAGGGTTTAGGGGCTTAGGGTTTAGGGTTTAGGGGCTTAGGGTTTAGGGTTTAGGGGTTTAGAGTTTCCGAAAATAGGGGACCCAAATATAGTACCCTAAATAGTAGGATTCCTTATTATAAGGACATCAAAATATCCCTAATTTTTGGAAACGCCCATATAGGGGCGTTAATAATCAAAAATAGCGCTTTGGGGCAGACCATAAATGCAATAAGAAACCCTAAGAACTATGTTGGTACTTAATTGTTGAGGCCCCTATATTAGACAGCGTATGGCTTAGGGTTTGGGGCTTGCTCGGTGTAAGTGCTGCCAGGGAAGAAAGAAAAGGCAAAGCCGAGCAGACGGCAGCAGCATTGCGCTTTTATCAGCGTTGTATCTGACACGGGACCCCGACCCTATCTCGTGTTCACGGAAGTGGAAACACACAACTTGAACATAGATGCATAGCTACTAGCTGCGGCTACCATGGTTATAGCACTACTTACAAGTGACAAGTACCACTGAATCGGCATAACTACAAGCGACGACTAGACGTAAGCTGTGCTAGGACAAGGACCGTCAGCAGTGTCAGGTTTAGGGTCGTCAGCTGTGAAAGGTCTGGGTGTGCGTTGATTGGCCTTTGAAGCTCCCAGTCACGTTCACGGATGCTTTGCGGTGTTTCAGCTTCGCAGGCCTGTAGGTTTCTGAGAACACAAAGGACACAAGCCACACAAACATAAGCTCAGCAGCGCCACAGCCGCACATCTTGCCCAACGGTACACCAGCAGGCCTGCCGGTGTTTACTATCTGGCACACCTCGTACCTGCCTTCTCTGTGGCTCAATGCACGCCATCGCCGGCTCGCCCGTCTGCGTCTTCTGATCCATGTGCCCGATAGCGCCGGTACTCGTCGCTGAGCTTGATTCCAGCAATCCAGCGCTCCCGCTGCTTCTTGCGAATGGCCAAGCATTTCTCACAGACAAAGGTCTCAACAGCAGGTTCTTCGCAGTGACTGTTCGCTTCTTTGATGCATAAGGAAGTCATTCGGCTATTGCCCTGTGGTGCTGTGACGAGTCGTAGATGAGAATGACCAGCTGCGGGGATTTGGGTGCTGAGCCGAGGGTGTAGGGTTAAGGGATTACCCAGAGGGTCCAAGTACCCAAATAGTAGGGTTTCAAGGTCCAAAAACCATTCAGAGTATGGATTTGGGGACCCAAAACCCTACTATTTGGGTACTTGGACCCTCTGGGTTAGTTGTTCCAAGGTAGTTGCCCTGTTCGGGGTCCTGTTGCAAGCAATTCGACACACGCTCAGAAACCACACCACCCTTTTCCCCAAACCACATCATGTGTGCCTCCAGGTGCATCCTTGGTGTATAGTAGATCTTGAGGCTTTCTGAGTTTAGCTAAATTTAGCATCAGTACTGGGGGGGGAGTCTTGACGGTTGGACTGCGATTTCAAACAAAAGAGATGTGCGCATCAACCCCACCATGCGAAAGCCTGCATGTCCAAAGTAATTACCCGAATCGCCGAACAATCTTCAAGCTTCCGTAGCCTACTTTATTTCCAGGGGTTCTGCCGAATCTAGGGCAGCTAGGGAATATCCCAAGCACTCCTACTGCAGAAACGACCCGCTTGTCCTGTCCGTACGATACACTCCCAAACTCTCTATACCCAGGGCCCAGGGCCCAACTCTGAACCCCAGCCTACGGTAAACCCTGAACACCGAAAACTGCCTAAACCCTAAACCCTGACTACGTCCTCCACAGCCCCGAAGGGTCCTGAGAACCGCCATGGGGATTACATACCCAAACCAAAATAGCAATTCCAACCATGGAAACCCTTCTTTCTACTACGTAGGTACTTCGTACCCTAGCCCTAAACCCTCAGACCACCCTTACAGGGAACCCTTACATTACCCTTCAAGGAACCCTCCTGCTACCCTCAGAGGAACCCATATGCTACCCTTGACGGACCCCCTTTGAGACTGGTTTGGCTCTCCAGTGCAACCGTGGCACTTGTGGAGGCCGTCGGCAATGGCGTTCGCCAGCGGTTTTGGGGCGAACCACTTGGGACAAAGCACCGGCCTTGGATTTGCGGCTGTTGATTTCAGGGTTTCCAAAAAAAGTTCGTAATTAGCGATGAGATCCCTCTCATTTTCCTTGTTGAGGGAAGGGGTATCAATCATCAGAGTTCTACAGCAAGCTCCTCAGCCCAGTAACGAAGCACCCCATGTTCGAGTACCGGGCTAAGGGGGCCCATGTACTCCCTTTAAAGGACCAGCTTCCGAATAGTAAATCACGACTCCCAGTACCAAAGTGCTGGACACCAGGGTTGGCAGTGCTCGAAGTGCTGAGCCGGCTCAAAAGCACACCAATATAGGGCCCGAAATCTTCTGGTGGTTCGATTCCTTATCATAACTATAGTATGTTCGGCCCTATTCTAATTATTAAAGCCACTATATTATGAAGCATAGCCCCCGGCCCGGAAAGCGTAAATCTTAAACACCTAGACCCGAGACTTCGAAACCCCTCGACCCTATCTTCGCAAACTCGAAATCTCGAAGCACGCTATGCCGAAACCCTCAAAAGCCCTAAGCCCAAACCCCCAAAACATGAATCCCTTATAACTACGTACTGTAGACCCCTGATCCACAAACTCTCAACGAAGATTACAGTTCATAGGCAAACTAACCTTATCCGGGTCCTTGCAGAAAGGGCTTTAATGTCCCAAAGGGTCCTCGGCACCCACATAAGTCCACTCGCCATGTTGGAACGCCGCAGCGCGGCCGAGCAATTCGGCTCGCCCTTGCGAGCCTTGTTGTGCCGCCCGCATAAGCAGCATGCGCGCCACGAGAAATAATAGAAAGTATAGGAACAATTATGGCCCTAAACCCTATAAACCTTTATAGAACCCTTAACGGAAATGTATCCCCCAGAAAGGTACCTAGGACCCATTGGGCACAGGGGTCTCCTTTTCACAGCATGGGACATTCCCACAGGTCCCGAGGTCTCAAACCCTGGGAGGATCCAAAAACATAGATGCCTTAAGGGGGGTTCACATAAAGTACCGTTATAAGTTCCCAAATTCGCGCATCTACTTTCTAGATCCTAAACCCTAAAATCTTATAATAAACCCTCATATCTACTTTGCAGATCCTTAACCCCAAAACCTCATAAACCCTCATGTCTACTTTCTAGATCCTAACCGAAACCCTAAAACCTCATAAACCCTCATATCTACTTTCTAGATCCTAACCTAAACCCTAAAACCTCATAAACCCTCATATCTACTTTCTAGATCCTAACCTAAACCCTAAAATCCCTAAAACCTCATAAACCCTTACAAACCCTGAACCTCGAATCCGGCATCTGGAGATAGGAGCTCTACTTTCTAGATCCTCCATGGGCTCTGGTAAGGCCCTATAAATCCCCAAACCCTACCTTAACCCACCAGAACCTACATTTTTGGTAAGGTCCTGATAGCAATTCCATATTAGAGCCTACAAAAAATTAGGTTTTGGTAGGTTAAGGTAAACCCTAAACCCCTAAACCCTAAAGCCCTAAACCCTAACCCCATAAACCTCTAAACCCCAAAACCGAAGCCCCTGAACCCCCGACGTCGAGGTGCAATCGATGCGGCGCCGCATCGACCGGGCTGGGCAGATGGCTCGTGGCCTCGGTATGGCGGTAACTACAACTAGACCTTACATGGGTAGTTGTCAAAATTAGGGTCCCTTTTTGGGTCCCTATTATAATAGGCGGGCGCGGGATTCAAGACGCCCCCTGTTTCCCTGTGAGAGTCTACAAAGTGCAATTTCCTTGCAGTTCCCACCTTACTCGGGGTCCTTACAGACTCCCCACAAGTTCTGCTCTGACAAAGCCTTCCTATTGCTTCTTTAATTATCACAATCCTACCGAATTACCTATTCTTCGGCCCTTAAATACGGCCGAATATTTAAGACGACCCTGGGTGCTGGGCACATTTCTCAAACTCTAACCCCCNGAAACCCAAACAACTGACCAATGACACGGCACTTAAGACTTACCAAACACACCTATGCCGGGCGCGGGGCCTACATATTTCAGCTTGACCACCGGATCTTATGGTAAACACCCGATTCCTGCAAAAATCGCTTCTAAACACCAGAAACCTCTGTATTTTGATTAAAACCAAGGTACGTCTTAAATCCCGCGCCCGGCTTATAATACGGCACCTATTATTTAGGGTACCCAAAAAGGGACCCTAATTTTGACAACCACCCACATGAAGCAAGAGCCCTAGTTTCCAAGTTACCCTAGGGGTCCATGTACTCAGAGAGTATTTACATTGGAAGTAACGCAATCCCAATATAGGTACTTTAGTACTTTAGCCAGACCTAAGAGTAACCTAGGAATAAAAAGCGTGCCCTTTTTGGTATAAAGGGTGTTATCAGGGAACCTAGACTATAGGGGCCTTAACAATTAGAATAGGGTTTGGGGGTTATACTATACTATAATTGTAATATAAGGAACCCCAGAATAGTATTGGTAACTACCAACCCAGATGTTCGGGAGGATCCAAAAAATGGATCCCTTATTGGGGATTCTTGTAATTAAGGGCTCCCAAAACGGATCTACAAGGGGCTTATGGGGCATTACAGGGTTTAGTGGGTTTAGAGCTTTCGGAGTAGATCCCTTAAAGGGGGTTCCTATAAAGTACCCTTTAGCAGTATAGGGCCCCAAATTAATGGATCTACTTTCTAGATCTTCCCGGGGTTTCTGAGAAGAGGGTCGATGTATACTACTATTATGGAATTAAGGTCACCGAAAACCATAAGAATGGATGATCCTTTGGGGCCTAGCTCTATAGCGTATAATGGTAGTAGAAATGGTCCCTCTGGGTGCCGGAGTTAAGCCTTGGTTTGGGGTGTATTGGAATATGCAGGTTCTATGTGTGCTTCTGGTTTAGGGTTTCTTTTGGCTTATGGGTTTTAGGCCTAAACCCTGAAACCTGAACCCTTCATACCATTACCTCGTTCTAAATCCCTAGACTAAAGCACGAAACATAAGCTCTGAACCCCTAGCCCCTGAATCTGCAACCCGCGAGCCCTGAACCCCTAACTCCTTTGGGTGGACCTCGCATTTTCCATGGCTAGTTGCCCAAATTGTAGTCAAGTGTGGAAGTACGGATATACAATCTTATTCCTAGGAACCCTCAACCCTAAACATGCAAGTAGATAACCAAACGAAGGAAGTGCTGCTAAAGACCCACCAAGGCGCCAGGGGGGGAGGGAGGAGTGTTCGAGCACCCAATAGCACATAGCGGTAAACGCGTGAAAGCAATATCACTACAAAGAGGGTAGGTCTCAAGCGTAGGGGCTTTTTTGGATCCTATATTCGTGAACCCACACTAAACCCTGAACCGAACGGCTCTTTTGCTATCTGAAGGCTTTTCTTAGGGTCTGCAGTTTCGGGCTTCGGGCGATTCGGGCGTTGGGCCTCAGGGCTTACAGCAGTTACATCCCGGGTTTGGGGCGTACAATTAGGGCCTTTTAGGGCGTAAGGGTTGCGGTGAGGCTTGAGACTAACCGTAAAGCCCGAAGCCCAAAACCCCCCAAAGCCTTAAACCCTGAAACCCAAATGCCGCAAGCCCTCAACCACAACACCCTACAACACCTGAACCCCCCAAACCCTGAACCCCGAAAGCCCCGACACTCAACCCCGAAAGCCCCAAAACCCTGAACCACAACCCCCACAGGCATGCGGCCATCTCAAGGATGCAGTCAGCGAAAGGCAGCCATCGGGAGCTGAGCTCCCGCGTCGCCGTGGCGCCAGCCTTGGCATCGCTCAAGGCCTGTTTGAGGGTTGAGGGCTGTAGGGTTTTGTAGGTTAGTACCTATGGTTTAACTACCTTAGGCCTACTTCTTAGTGGGTTCTTATTATAGACCCGAGTATAGAGTATAGTATAGGGACCCTACAAACAAGTAGGTCTTGGTAGTTCAAAGTAGGGTTTGAGGTCGATGCCCTGATTGAAAGGGGTTCAAGGTGATGAATCGATGCCCTATTCGAGGACGCTGCAAAAGTGAGTTCAATGCTGAACGTTTTGCCAAGAAAGCCCTAAACAGCCAACGTTCTGATCAGACAGACATTTCTAGGGGCATTCCCGTGTTTGTTACCATAACCCTAAGTGAGCAATTAGTGTCCCTAAGTCAGAATAAATGAGGCTGCGGTTTTGCGATTCCACAATCTTCGAGAGAGACCAATCCCCGCTACCAGGGGCCGGACTATTTCGCGATAATAAGCCCGTTTAGTCCCTCTGATTTTCATAGTATAGACGTTACAAGTTTGGGAAGTATACAAGGCTTTGGATTCCTCGCAGATGCGGAAACAGATCGACTCCTCCTGGGGAGTCCTGTATGCGATTAAGGGTATCATACGGCTTAGGGCTTGTAACACTTACCTGATGTTGAGGTTGTTTTAAAAACGCTTGCCCGCGGAATTGAGATGAAGCACGCTGAGCTAACCAAGAGGCTGCATATATACTACTACGTACTCTGAAATTAGCTCCAACCAACCATAATAAGGACGGTCTCGTGGGGCCCAAGTCCGTAACAAAGCTTGGCCCAAAACCCCAAAGCTTCCGCGCAAAACATCCTACGCCCAGAACCTTGCGACTTCGGCATCTACTTGAAAAGTAAGGCTCGATTTAGGATGCCTAAAACCTAATATCGCGGCCATGAAAAACAGAATGAGCATCTTTTGAGGAGGGTGCATTATAGTATAAACACAATAAGGAGCCCTGATGATTAGCGTTACTAATATTTACTAATTATTGAAGTGTCATTGTTTCTATACTGTTTTCTTGAGTATGTTATGTGTTGAGTACGATTGATTTGACTAGCCTATGTTCCAGAGCCTGGGCTGGTAGGCTCACTATATTTTCTAAGACAAGTACGTAGAAACTCTAGAGTAATCGTTGCAGTCTTCACGGCTCCAGCATGGCCGTGACAGAGAACCCAACCCGAAACGGGCACAGAACTACAGTCCTTTCCTATACTGAAATTAAGCAGGTCCATATGTACTACAATGACCCAGACACCCATGATTGGAATGGTCTTTTGAAGGCCGAATTCCATAATGGTAGTATCTTTGCATCCACTGGGTACCAGGAACTTAGAGGCTGTGTACCCTAGCCCAAAGAAAGTTAAGCTTTAGGTTAAGCTTTTCAATTATGGCAGGCTTATATAAACCCCCAAAAAGTTAAAGGCTACCTATTCAGCTATTAAGGTAAAGATTCCTTGTCCCAAGGATCCCTATCCCTGAGAACCCACCCTGTTCTTGTTATGTACTTAGAGGGTCGGGGGACTTAGTAACTGGTTAGTTTAAGGAATTAGAAGTATCATAACCCCAATTAGGGTCCCTTTTAGGATACTTATAGGTCTACTTATTACCTACTTACTACGGTTGATGGACAAAATCCTGCATGACCTTAAGGACCCTAAACTATGGGAATTATGGTATATTCCTTATAATGGGTAATGCAGGATTTTGTCCATCAGCCGTAAGTCCCCCGACCCTCCAAGTAAAGGGACTGAGTCCCATCTGAGCGCCTAAGACAAGGGCAATACCGATAGGCCCCAAAGTAGTTCCTTTTTGGGGTTCATACAGTATTAAGAATTCTATAAGTCTATAAGGTAATCCCAAAAAGGAACTACTTTGGGGCCTATGGGTAAAGCCATCTTTCTGCAGTATAAGTTCATGGACTGGGTTGGGTAACTTCGGGTTTAGGGTTTAGGGTTTGGGTTTTAGGGTTTAGGGTATGGTATAACCCCCCATCATGGTAACTTAGATTCAGCTCCTGAGGAGGAGCCTTTACAAAACGCTATAAAGCCGTTATAAAGGCTATGCGGTTTAGGGTTTAGGGGTTCAGGGTTTAGGGTATGAAGCCTTTATACAAGGAGAGCGGTCACCCTTCTGTACGCAGAACACCTCTGAAACTGGCTCCAAGCCCTAATAATGCAAAACTGCATCGCAAACGCTTATAACACCGATAAGGCTATGTGAAAACAACCAACACCCGAGCTCTCTGCAGAAAATGAAAATACCTAACGAACACAAACACATTATACCCGACGCTCCAAACCTTAAACGCCTTAATGTAGGGGCGTTAATAATTAGAATAGGGTTTTGGGCCCCATTATACTATCATTATAAGAAGGAACCCTCAAAATAGTATAGGTAATTATTTAGGCCCCTATATTAAACCTTAAAGCCCTTCGTCGAAAGGCCACGAGCTTCTGCAGATCGAGGTCTTTCCAGCCGGGAATCCTTGTCAGCGCTTTTAGGGTTTAGGGGTTTGAGGTTTAGGAGGGGTTGGGTTTTGGATTTAGGGCAACGTTTTTAGGGTTTAGGAGGGGTTGGGTTTAGGATTTAGGGCAGCGCTTTTACGGTTTAGGGGTTTGGGGTGTGTAGGGGGGTTTGGATTTAGGGAATTTAGGGCTCGGGGTTTAGGGCCGCAGAAACCCTTCCCGAACCGTTAGACCTTTATATGCCCAGGGTTTTGAAGGAATTCAAGGGATTAGGGCTATTAAGGTTTATGATTGATTTAGGGCTGAAGGCTCGCAATTTGCGGTTCATTCAAACTCATCACCAATTAACCTTCTACATGTACCTGCAAGGTTGCAACCACTCTGTACCCCATTGTAAGCCAAAGCCCCTACACCCTACACCGAAAGCCCCGAATCCCTAAACCCTAAACCCTACACCGAAAGCCCGGAATCCCCCCCCGAACGCTCGTGCCGATGAGCCCAAGAACCCTTGTTCACCCTAGCAGCAAACACTTCCACAAGCCCTGTATAAAAGCCTTAGAGAGCCCTGTAAGGAACCCCTGAAAAGAACTTGAAACCTAAATCCTACACCCCACACCCCTTAAAGGAACTTTAAGCATTCTTACACTAAATCCTAAAGTTGCCAACGAGCGTCTGTCGCTGCATCTTCCCCAGCAGATCGGTATCAAGGTACTTGTATGCGGCCTTCTCTCGAGCTTTAGCTTTGTTTTTAGGGTTTAGGGTTTTAGGGTGTAGGATTGAGGGTTTAGGGTTTAGGATTTAGGGTTTAGGGGCTTTAGGGTTTAGGGTCTCGGCCCCTGTGCCCAAATAGTATATGCTTTGGCCTTGAAGTAATGCATATACGATTTGGATACATGGAGCCTCAGAGTCTGGGAATCCTAACCGGCGGGGCTTTTGCTTATAGCCTGACTGCAACTGTACTTATAATTCACTTATAACAGAGGTAGTTGGTAGTTGTTGGATACTGCCCCCATACAGTAACAGTGTATAGTAGGGCTAGTATTAAGGGCCTAATATATCTATATTATGAATATTATCCAACTGTTACGTTCGGTCGTAAGTATAGCTACCCGAACCTGCAGGCAATCCGAACTGCCCGTGCGTAAATGTCGACTCAAAGCAATCCTTCAACTAGAGTGCCTGGAGCACGGGCTTAGGCTTCAACGCTCAGCTTTTGCGAAACTTCAGGTATCGCCAATACTAAACTCATCACATTCAAACCTAGGAATGTGACTCAGCCAAAACTGCTAAGGCTTTGAGGGTTGTTCGGGGGTTCGGGCTTTCGTTGTTGGAGGGTGTCGGCGGGTCTTGCGCCATGTCCGCGGCCTTCTTAAGCCCTCAAAATTCAGGGAAGCTTGTGCCATGCAGATTGGGTTGGGGCTTTGCCTAAACCCCCAAACCCCTAAACACTAAACCCTAAACCCTAGTCCGGAGCATAAGATCTCGGGCTGATGGCTCCTCTGGGGTTGAGGGCTTAGGGTTTCCCCAGGCCCGACCTAAATGTCCAAAACCCTGGGAATGCATTGCAAGTGGATATGGATGGTTGCCAAAATTGTGGTCCCTTTTTGGGTCCCTAATATAATACGGCACCTATGATTTAGGGTACCCAAAAAGGGACCCTAATTTTGACAACTACCCATATATACAAGCTCACGGGAATTCATGACAGGTTCGTGGAGTCAAGGTGTACGAGGGCCTCCTTCATAAGACCACCAAAATTCTATCAATTATCTTGTGCCAGGTTCCGCCAGCGAAAGGCAAACACCAGACAAGCCAAACTCTAAGCTGCTGCAGACCCCAAACCAAAAGACCACATAATAATGATAATAATAACATAGCGGCCTAAATAATTAGAAAAGGACTTGTGGGTATTGGGACTTTAAGGAGGAATTAAGCTTTTTATTGTCCTGAAACCTACAATCTCATCTAACCCTACCGAGACCAGGACAGAAAAGAGCTTGTGTGCTGACATGGTTTTGACCTTCATGCACAGAACCCCTGCATTCCGCGGCTGGCCTCGTATAGATTGCATATAGGCTGCCTCAGGAGGCGCTTTTGGGCTTGCTGTCTTGTGGCTCTGGGGTACCAGACCCTAAACCCTAAACCCCCAAAACCCTATTATTAGTATTGTGATGAAACTATTAATATTATGATTATTATGCTTTCTGTTGCTATGAGAATTGTAGAAAGGACTCCAAAAAACAAGGTACCCTCTGTTCTAAGAAGTACCGGCAGAGGCAGCCTCGCAGGGCTCTTGGAGCTGAATGTCTTCTAGCTCGGGCTAACCTAAACCCTCAACCCTAAATTCTAAACCCTAAACCCTAAATCCTAAACTCTAAACCCTGAACCCAAACCCCAAAACCTCTAATCTAAACCCCAAACCCTAAATCCTAAACCCTAAACCATACCTCCGAAACCCAGTCTGAGGCGCTGCAAGGGCTTGCGAGCAGAAGTCATGTTAGGGCGTTTTTGTTGAACTCCTTTTTTGCGTCTGCATGGTAGGGTTTAGGGTTTAGCTTTTTTTGTGTTTGTTTAAGGGCCTCGTTTCCACCCGCCAGGTTTAGGGTTAGGGGTTTAGAGCACCGCAGTTTCTATATAGTATGCAGGAAGCTGCAGTCTTGTTCTAACATGGTAAAAATCCTGCAACATGGTATAAGAGTACTATTTACTATTGTCCTCCAAGGCCCTGAAACGCGAATTCAACCAGAACCCTGAACAACCCTGAACCCTAAAAACCATATAGAGCCCCTAAGAATCCCTATCGATCCCTTCAAGATACCTATAGTGCCGGTGTGTGGGTTGAAAAACTTTATATTCAGGTTCCTAGACGGTATCCCGCAAAGGAACTACAATGCTGATTAGGGGTACCCTGACCACAGTGGATAACGTAGGCGAAGGCGTATAATTGGGCCGCGAAGTCGAAGGCAAGGTCGAAGGGGTCAGAGGGATCATCCGCCCAATCGTGCTCGCAATCGACAGTGTCGAAGTAGGCGACGCCACCCGCCACTGCACAGCGGCACTTGCCGGGGGCGGCAAGCCCGCAAAGCGCCCGCGCCGGTTCGCAATGGGCAGCGGAAGCTGCTGGGATCCCCTTGTTACAATATTAAGTTTGGACATGTATGCACATCATATCATGCCAATCATGACTTGCAAGCCTGGCCCGAAAAGCTCTTCGATCCTGAAGCATCAGGACTACTTAAAGGGTCATGGGACTTATGTTCTAAGGTTACAATTAGGGTAACTATACTTACAATCACTTATAACCTCAATTAAGGTACTTGTAACCCTACTTACTAAGTCCCATGATCCTCCATGTAAGACATGTCAAAGCGAAGCAACCCTAGGCGACGTAAGACGACCCCTCGGCTTAGTTCCCTAGTACATACGCCCAAAGAAGCTTTAAACTGTCAGTCTCTTTGAAGTTAGGACTGAGGGTTTAGCATTAGGGTTCCTTATATGAATCCTACTACTTTGGGGTTACAGGCCCAGGGTTTCTCAATCAGGTTCCTACATTATGGGGTTCAGGGTCGCAAAATACCAAAAAACAGTTTGCAAACTAAGCTACTGGGAGAGCACCTGGACTTAGGGCCAAATCGGGCTGCAAGCTTTTGGACCTCCGACATGTTGTGGCGCGGTATTCTACTGCCTCATGTTAGGGCAGGGTTAGTTTTGGGGTGCATTGAATGCTGTATGGAAAAGAGAACACTATAGGGCCTATGGAGTACTGTTGGGAATTGTTCGGACCCTAATTATAGTAGTCTGCACAATCGAAGACAGGGCAAGGATCATTCCACACTCCCCAAACCTTAAAACCTTCAGGAGGCCTCTGTATATCCTAAGCTGCGCAAACCAGATGCAACGTCCGAGCTCTCACGAGAGCAACATCCTAGGCACAAACCCCAAACCCTAAACCCTGAACCGTCACGCCCAAGGCCTAAGCGCAAAGCCCCAAACTCGTCAGCCCCAAATCGTGGCATTTCCAGCCGCGTGACATGATAAACTCCGCAAACATCGTCTTAGACTCCGTGTCCTTCAGGGTTTAGGATTAACGGTTTGGGGATTAGGGTTTAGGATTTGGGCTTCTGCGTTTAGGCTTTAGGGTTTCGGGTTTAGGGTCGTCTGAGACTCCGTGTTCTTCAGGGACAGCAGGGGTTTCTTTCGGCTTCGATGCGTGCGAGAAGGCTTTCCTAAGAAGGCTGGGGGTCGAGGTTGAAACACGCTTTAGGGTTTTCAATAAAGGGCTTAGGATTGAGGGTTTGGGGTATATAGGTTTTAGGGTTTGCAGTATAGGGTTTAGGGTTGAGGGTTTGGGGTATATAGGTTTTAGGGTTTTCAGTCTAGGGTTTAGGGTTGAGGGTTTGGGGTATGTAGGCTTTAGGGTTTTCAGTATAGGGTTTAGGGTTGAGGGTTTGGGGTATATAGGCTTTAGGGTTTTCAATAAAAGGTTTAGGGTTGAGGGTTTGGGGTATATAGGCTTTAGGGTTTTCNGCTTTAGGGTTTTCAATAAAGGGTTTAGGGTTGAGGGTTTGGGGTATATAGGCTTTAGGGTTTTCAGTATAGGGTTTAGGGTTTGGGGTATATAGGCTTTAGGGTTTTCAATAAAGGGTCTAGGGTTGAGGGTTTGGGGTATATAGGTTTTAGGGTTTTCAGTATAGGGTTTAGGGTTGAGGGTTTGGGGTATATAGGCTTTAGGGTTTTCAATAAAGGGTTTTCCCAACTCCCAAACCCCATATATCCGAAATCCCAAAAGTTATTAGGGTTTAGGGTTGAGGGTTTGGGGTATATAGGCTTTAGGGTTTTCAATAAAGGGTTTAGGGTTGAGGGTTTGGGATATATAGGCTTTAGGGTTTTCAATAAAGGGTTTAGGGTTGAGGGTTTGGGGTATGTAGGCTTCAGGGTTTTCAATAAAGGGTTTAGGGTTGAGGGTTTGGGGTATATAGGCTTTAGGGTTTTCAATAAAGGGTTTAGGGTTGAGAGTTTGGGGTATATAGGCTTTAGGGTTTTCAGTATAGGGTTTAGGGTTGAGGGTTTGGAGTATATAGGCTTTAGGGTTTTCAATAAAGGGTTTAGGGTTGAGGGTTTGGGGTATATAGGCTTTAGGGTTTTCAGTATAGGGTTTAGGGTTGAGGGTTTGGGGTATATAGGCTTTAGGGNGGTTTTCAATAAAGGGTTTAGGGTTGAGGGTTTGGGGTATATAGGCTTTAGGGTTTTCAGTATAGGGTTTAGGGTTGAGGGTTTGGGGTATATAGGCTTTAGGGTTTTCAATAAAGGGTCTAGGGTTGAGGGTTTGGGGTATATAGGCTTTAGGGTTTTCAATAAAGGGTTTAGGGTTGAGGGTTTGGGGTATATAGGCTTTAGGGTTTTCAATACAGGGTTTAGGGTTGAGGTTTTGGGGTATATAGGCTTTAGGGTTTTCAGTATAGGGTTTAGGGTTGAGGGTTTGGGGTATATAGGCTTTAGGGTTTTCAATAAAGGGTTTAGCCAACTCCCAAACCCCATATATCCGATTAGGGTTTTCAGTATAGGGTTTAGGGTTTGGGGTATATAGGCTTTAGGGTTTTCAATAAAGGGTTTAGGGTTGAGGGTTTGGGGTATATAGGTTTTAGGGTGTTGGGCTTGGGGTTTAGGCTTTAGGCTCAAAGGCCCTTGTGATAATTGTTTGCGGCGCAAGGTTTAATAGAGATGCCCGAACAACTAGGCTATGTTGGTAGAGCTTTCTACTATACACATATTCGCGAACCATATAGCACACTGTTCGTAAACGTTGAAGGTATTGAATTTTAGGGTTTAGCTCTGGGGCTAAGGCAAGCTTGGTCATGGTTGTTCTATATGAAGATGGCTGGCATGTTCAGGATCCGGTTTTCATCACTGATCAAGGCTCCCGAAGGACTTGCATTCATTTCAATTTCGAACTTGGAAATTTGCCACCTCGGTTGCTTGCACCTCAAGGTGGCTATTGCAAACGGAAAGAGTGAACATGAATTCTGAAGATTGGAACCGTGCTTGAATATCGAACGCTTGGTGAATTTCCGATGACCCGTGCCCTAAACCTCCAAAACATACAGCAGTAATTACGGGGGCGGAAATCTTAAAATCTTCCAGGGCTCGTTCACGGTTTGAGGTCTGAGGAACTCACGGTTTAGGGTTTAGGGTTGAGGGTTTAGGATGGCTTAGGGTTGCGGGTTTAAGTTTAGGATTGAGGGCTACAAAGCACCTTGGTGTGTCGGTCTTCGGATCTGGATCATACGCAGCCGGCGAGATCCTAAACCCACTGAAAAACCCTGAACCCTTACTTGCAGGGACTGAGTCACCAGGTCTTTTACAGACGGATAAGTATCACAACCTCAATTTGGACCACTTTTCGCACACTTATACGTCTACTTGTTACCCTCTTACTTAGTCCCCCGAACCTCAAAGTAGACCCTAAACCCTAAATCCTACCCAAGCCCCAAGCGGCTCGGGCCTCCGACGTCCGCTTCTGGGCACGCTTGGTCTTCTTGTTGAAGGTCCAGTCGCCTTTGGCTTGAGGGTTTAGCGTTTAGGGTGTAGTGTGTAGGGTTTAGGGCGGCTTCTCCACGGTTTGATAGACTTCTGAGGGTTTTGAGGGCTCTAGACTTTTTGCAAAGGTTGATCGAAGCTGAAGAGGTCGGAACATATATGGGTCGTAACGGGGTTTTTGGAGTTGTATGGTTCTGTTAAACGGTTACTTTCGGGTTCTATATAAGGCAGAGTTTCTTTGGGACCTTATCCTGAAGCTGATTGTGCGGAGGACTTGGAACTGTGTCTTTACGATTCGGAGAGTCGCCGACGTGCTTTGAAATTGGTGATGTCGACGATGATGGTGGTGATGATGAAAATTATGATGATGACGACGATGATGACGATTATGACGATAATGATGACGCATACGATGATGCTGATGGTGATGATGATGCTGATGATGGTGGTGAAGAAGAAGAAGCAGATGATGATTATGATGATGATGATGATGATGATGAGAGTACCGGTTCATTGGCAGGGTACGTAGATTGATGGTGGCAGTGGTGGCCATGTACTAACTTGATAAATAAGTTGAACAATGGTCTTCCGTCCATCTTGCAAAGTTTCCATGCACCAACAGTGCAAGAGCAGGTTATCTTTTGTCAGCCACTACTAGATGAGTTAAGCACTTGTTTACCCTGAACCCAAAATGACCTTGGGATGTCTGTGCTGTAAATACTCCCAGGGGGTCCAAGTACTCCGTATTGTAGGACTTTAGGGCCTTTATAAATTTTAGGAATCAAAAACCATAAACAAGAACTGCCTGGCCCCTTGGGGACTCCTACTTCCACACGAAGACCTACACCCTAAACCCTAACCCCCTAAACCCCTAAACCCTAAACCCCTAGGCCCCTAAACCCCTAAACCCTAGACCCCTAAACCCCTAAACCCTAAGCCCTAAACCCCTAAACCCAAAGGCCTAAACCCTAAACCCTCAGCGGACCCGTCCCATCTACGGGATGTATAGGGGTTTAGGGTTTTAGGGTTTAGGACATAAATCATAAAATGGTACGGTTGATGGGGTTCCTTTAAGGGCTCCATGGGGGGTTAGGGTTTGGGGTTTAGGGTTGATGATATAAATCCTGCACTACCCATAATCAGGAATATACCATAATTGCCATAGTCCAGGGTCATGAAGGTAATGCATGGGATGACGAGGAAATGAAACCTGACGACACCAAGGGCAAGGGGTCAGGGCAGGGATGTTTTAGGGTTTAGCAGGGTTGTGTTTCCATGCCCGAAATTTTTATCCTACATCCCCCGACCGAAATGCTCGAAACCCTAAGTGTCCCGAGATGATCTAATTTCGCGGCTCTTTCTAATATATCGACCTTTCTACTTAGAACCGGGTTTTGGAGGGTATATATATATATATTATGATATTATTGCAGAAGTAAACCCTAAGGAGCAATATTCGTAAATACCCAGGCCCGTATATTACTCAACTCCTTCCGGAACGGCTGTAGACGACAAATTCGAAAGCCTGAACCTCAATGCCAAACATTTCACGCCCGGTTTTCGCCTTGAATCCCGAAAACCGAAAACCCTCAACCCTAACCCCTGAACCCTACACCCTAAACCAAACTTAGTAAGCTCTAAAGGCCCAAAGCTCTGGAGCCTACGTACCGAAAGCCAGATCCGAGGTGCCCCAAAGAACCTTCTGAAGGTTCTCTTTCTTCGCTCCCAGCTTCTTGGCAATCAACGGCGCGAAGCTATCTATTCCTCGGGTTGACGGTTTCGTGTTCAGGGTATCGGGCTGTGCCCCCGAAACCCTTGTCTATTCCTGCGGCTTGGAGTTTCAGGTTTAGGATACAGCACTGTGCTCATAAACACTCCGAAATTCCAATACAGACCATTTGCGCGCATGAGCCCAGCTAACCACTCTCCTCGACCTTTGTCTTTTTTCCCTAGGGCTCCAAGTATGCAAATAGTACCTACTTTGGGCTCGAAAGTCTATAAATAGTACCTACTTTGGGCTATTTGGAGGTTTAGGGTTTGAAGCCCCAAACTTCAACCCCAGACACTGAAGCCCAATGCCCTCGCCGCTAAATCTGAAATGCCATCTGATCCTCCGTTTCAGCGTTCGGCGGCCACCGATACAGATCACGGTGCAGGTCTTCCGCCAGCGTCAGGCAAGCGACAGATTCGTGAAATGTCCGCTCGACAAACTCCTCTCACCAAATGAAGCCTCCAGTTCTTTGAAACTTTTAGTTTTGTGTAACAATGACTGTATTTCCACTTCTTTGGTCCAAAGTGACTCTCGTTCCTTCCCTCTCCCTCTCTCTCCCTCTCTGTCTCTCTCTCTGTCTCTCTCTCTCTCTCTCGCTCTCTCTATCGCTGTCTCTCTCGCTCTCGCTCGCTCGCTCGCTCTCTCTCTCTCTCTCCCTACCTCGCTCTCTCTCTCTCTGTCTCTCTCGCTCTCTCTCCCTCTCACTCTCTCTCTTTCTTTCTGTCTTTCTTTGTTTCCCGAAAAGCCCTCAAGAGAAATCCATAATAAATGGATCTAAACCCTAAACCCTATGTCAAACCCTAAACCCTGTTATAGATCCCTTGAAGGAACCCTTATAGATCCCTTTAAAGGAACCCTTAAAACCCTAAACCCTAAACCGCCGCGAGCTTCGAAAAGCCCAGCCGTGAACTGCCGAACCAAAAGCCACATTCCCCAACTCCGGGGAGTAGCGCCAGAGCTCCTCCACGGTTTAAGGGGGTTTAGGGTTTAGGGTTCCGGGGAGTCCTCCATCTTAGGGGGAAGGGTTTCTTTACCATAAGGGATCCATGAATTGTTCACGGCTCATTTGAGGGTTCCTGAAAAAGATCTATCGGGCCTTCAGGGGTTTAGGGTAATGGTGTGGGGTAGGTCATAGGTTGGGGCCCGGTTGGGGCTCTAGTAGGCTGGTTTTGAGAGTAGCGCCACGGCTCCCCACTTCAGGGATCAGGGCTCAGGGTTAAAAGCTCCTAAACTTAGTAGATGGGTTGTACATGGTTATACGTATAGGCGTATGGGGTTTAGGGCCTGTAAGCTCGTCGGAACGGGTTCCAACCAGGATTTCTAAAATTTCCAGAGTTGTTTTGGGAGCAGCGCCAAAGCTCTTCCGTCTCTAAGGGTTTCTTAAAGGGCTTAATTTGCGATTAGGGATCCTGTTCTTGTGGCTTGTAGTTCTTGTTGAGTGTCTGTGTTGGTAGGCATTGGTAGGTCTAAGGTCTAAAAGTTTGTTGATGCTAGGCTTATGTAAGATCTAAACGATGTCGCAGCCCTTGTTTTGGGTTCATTTCTTGACTTTAGGGTGCAGCTTCCGAGATTAAATGTAGTTGGGGTCGTCCTCCTCCTCCTCCTGCTGCTGCTGCTTTAAGGCAAGGTTCGGGCCTACGGCATATGAATGGAGGGGTTGAGGAATCAATGTAAGGGCCTCGATAGTTAGAATAGAGTGATGGGGTGTGTCTACTATAAGTAAACAACCCTAACAGTGTCAGCATGTAGTAGCAACCATTATGACGGCCTCTGTTTCTGGCTTCGGAAGCACTCGGCTGTATCTTAAGTGGTCATCCTTCGGATGCGTTGCGCTCTCTGGGTGTTCCTACACCTTCATAAAACCGCTGCAGCCCACAACCCTACACAAGACACCCAACCCTAGACCCCTGAACCCGAAGCCCCCGCACCCTATACCCTAAACCCTCAACCCAATCTCTAAACTCCTAAACCCAGAACCCTGTGCACCTCATCCTCGAAGTCTAATGCCTGCGAAAGATCTAAGGACTCCATGTTGACATCCTCGGATCCAGGCTGCAGGCAAACCCTGGCTTTGCCTCGACCCTCAAATGTAGTGCATTTTATTGCATGACTTACTTTATGACTAGGTTCCTTTTATAAGAAGCGAACGTAACCAAAAACAGCTCCTACATTTAAAGGTCTACGTAAGGCCATTGTAGAGGGTTTTTCGAAGGAGCCCCGGCTTCGGCGCACGGATGCGAGGGTTTAGTTGGAGAGGGTGTTTGTCAAGGATTGATAAGCTTTCAATCCCTGGGGCTCCAAATAGCCCAAAGTAGGTACTATTTATAGACTTTCGAGCCCAAAGTAGGTACTATTTGCATACTTGGAGCCCTGGGGAATAGGGGGTGTGCATTGTGTTACGCGGGTTTCGGGCTTTAGGGCTAGCTTGAAGCTGGATCAGAAGGTTCTGTTGCCAGGGCTTCCGTGCGGCTGCTTTTGGATGCCAAGGGCAGGTGGTGGTGTGTGGTGGTTGAACTTTTTAATCGCTTCAGGATTCTGCCTGAAGAGTATTTTTGTCACTTCTTCTGCGGACTTTTTAAGCTCCATGGCTTCGCGGCATTCCAGTTTGAGGGTTGAGGGTTTAACAAACGAAATAACGAATACCCGCGCCAGGACGTTACGAGATGCGACATGACGAATTGTGTCAGTACCAGTGCTAAGCACAGGAAGCAACAGCCACGAAGTCGGGACTGGCCAGGTCGTGGTGCAAAGCTTACGGTTTGGGGCTCGTGTGCCTTTCAATCCGCTGCGGTGCCATGGACAGTTCCGCTGTAAACTGTGTTTCGCTTAGGGGAAAAACAGAGGGAGACCCCAATATCAAACTGGTAAAACAATGAGGTTTTTTTTGAAGTAGAAGAGTTATAACAGATGTAACTTGGTTATAAGTGGGTTATAAGTCACTTATAAACCACTTATAAGCAGGTTATATATGCTATAAGTTTTGTAACA
>BGNK01001069.1:115078-171684 GCA_003297005.1 Symbiodinium sp. clade A Y106 | reverse complement strand
AACAAGCGGCAAGCGGTAGGAGAAGACGAACCTTTATCTGAGCCCGCCGACGCCAACCAGCTAGAGGATGAGGCCCTACTTGTGCAAGAAATACTAGCTGTCGAAAGTCAGAACCCTGCGGCCTCCTTTGAATCCCTTGTATTGGCACATGTGAACAAGAGAGCCACTAAAGAGATTCCTGCCTTCGGCAACCCCCTTGAACTGCAAAATCAAGTAGATGAGGCAAAGTTGCTAGAATGGAACACGGTGTCGGGCCGGCCCGCGGCCCGCATTGTTCTCGGGGCTGAAGCTGACGAGGTCAGAAGACACCATCCAGATAGGATAATGGGTTCTAGGTACGTAGTGACTTGGAAACAGGAAGAAGATGGACCCAAACGGGTGAAGGCCCGATGGTGTTTGCAAGGCCACTTAGATCCAGATTTGTCCAGCAAGGCACTGGCTGGTGATCTTCAATCTCCCACGCTAAGTCAGCTGGGGAGGGCTCTGGCCTTCCAGCTGATAGCCTCCTTNTGCAAGGCCACTTAGATCCAGATTTGTCCAGCAAGGCACTGGCTGGTGATCTTCAATCTCCCACGCTAAGTCAGCTGGGGAGGGCTCTGGCCTTCCAGCTGATAGCCTCCTTCCGGTGGTGCCTCATGCTGGGAGACGTGAAGGGAGCATTTCTTTCGTCAGGCGAGCTGCCAAAGCACTATCGTCCATTGTATGCACGCCTCCCCGCAGGCGGTATTCCAGGAGTGCCGAGCAGTGCCTTGATCGAGGTGGTAGGACAGGTTTATGGGTTGAATGACGCCCCGTCAGCATGGTACAAGACTTTTGACAAGGCCCTTCGTGAGGTAGGCTTCGAGCGGTCACGTCTTGACAAGTGNGAGGTGGTAGGACAGGTTTATGGGTTGAATGACGCCCCGTCAGCATGGTACAAGACTTTTGACAAGGCCCTTCGTGAGGTAGGCTTCGAGCGGTCACGTCTTGACAAGTGTCTGTATTTTATGCGTGAGGGTTCTCAGCTGTCCGGTGTCTTTGGCATACATGTTGACGACAGTGTGACGGGCGGCACCGGGGCGCGCTATGAGAAGGCCCTTGAGCAGCTCAAGCAGCGTTTTGAATTTCGGAAGTGGCGTGTCCGCGACGGTGATTTCTGCGGGGCCCGCTACGTTCAGGATCCCTCCACTGGAGAGATCACCATGTCTCAGGCAGCCTTTGTANAGCTCAAGCAGCGTTTTGAATTTCGGAAGTGGCGTGTCCGCGACGGTGATTTCTGCGGGGCCCGCTACGTTCAGGATCCCTCCACTGGAGAGATCACCATGTCTCAGGCAGCCTTTGTAACTAGACAAGATCCGTCCTCTGCATATGAACCGCCGTCGCATGCAACAGAAAGATGACGAGCTTACACCTGAGGAGATAAAGTGTTTGAGAGCGATCAATGGTAGCCTGAATTGGTTATCTACCCAATCCCGGCCAGATCTATCTACTCAGGTGTCGTTCTCTCAACAGTCTTGTCCTCGGCCGACTGTCGCCGATGCCTTGTCTGCAAACCAAGCCATCAGAAGAGCACGACAACATGCAAGCCTTTCGGTTGTGTTTAAGGCCATCCCAGTTGAACGCCTCACCTTGATGTGCCATTCTGATGCAGCCTATGCTAATGGCAGGGGAGGAGCGACACAAGCTGGTTATGTCGTGAGTTTTGCGGATAGTGAAATGCACAAGGGCGAAGCCGCCCAATGGACTCCTGCCTTCTGGAAGAGCTACCGCCTCCCTCGCATTGTGAACTCTACTTTGAGCGCTGAGGCCCAGGCCATGACCATGGCCACCGGCATGTGCGAGTGGTCTCTNAAGAGCTACCGCCTCCCTCGCATTGTGAACTCTACTTTGAGCGCTGAGGCCCAGGCCATGACCATGGCCACCGGCATGTGCGAGTGGTCTCTGCTGTTGCTAAGTGAAGCCCTAGATGGTAGGACGTTTCTTCAATCCGCCTGGGAGACAGCCCGCAAGCGCATCTGTCTTATCGCCACTGATTGTAAGTCCTTGTTTGACCATGTGCNGTCACAGTCAGCCCCAACTCTTGATGACCGTAGGACCGCCCTAGACATCATAATCCTCCGTGAGTCCCTAGCTAAGACGCAAGGATGTTTTAGGTGGTTGCCCACTGACAGAATGATTGCAGACGCGCTCACAAAGGAGAGCCCGGAGGCTTTTGATTTGATAAGAGCCTGCATGAGAACTGGAATGTATCAAATTTCTCCGGAAGAGACTGTGCTCCAATGGCGCTCTGATGAGCGAGAGCGTCGCAAGCAGCGAGCGACGCCTGTACCGCCACCCGTGTGCTGAGAAGGTGTGCCAGACAGGGGTTAGAACTGCCTTTGGGGTTTAGGTGGTTGCTAGGGTANCGAGAGCGTCGCAAGCAGCGAGCGACGCCTGTACCGCCACCCGTGTGCTGAGAAGGTGTGCCAGACAGGGGTTAGAACTGCCTTTGGGGTTTAGGTGGTTGCTAGGGTAAATGGGTTCCTTGTACCATTCTTGAATACTCCCTGAATGCTGCATTCCGGTGTGAATTCTCACACGTGTTAATGTGCCCACCTGCCTTGACTGTCATTGTGCGCAAGCTGACTTCCCAAGCCTCCCCGCGCTGATAGCTTGTGCTCCCGCTTGTGTTGATCATGGCCAACTCCAAGCACCGTGCGACCCCCGGAGCTTTCTCGGCATCGTCTGCCGATGTAAGCAATAGCTGGGCATGGATCGAACATGGTGTTCCGGAAGCCGAACGCCGCCAGTGCCAGCGTACCTTGGTGAGGTCTTTCCTTGCTGGGGAAGGAGCTGAGCTTTGGGCAGATGCCATCCGAGAGTTTCGCACCACCCGTGCGGACCTGAAGCAGGCCGGCTCCTGGGATCAGGTGAGCCACTACTACTGCCTACGCTGGGGCATTGACCCTGCCGGTGCCAACGTGGAGGGGAACAAGCGCGACCGCGTCCTCGGCGACTACATGGACCGCCACGACATCGAGACCAACATGGACGAGGAGTACCACTTGGTGTGCCAAGCTGACACTCCCCGCCGCGANAACGTGGAGGGGAACAAGCGCGACCGCGTCCTCGGCGACTACATGGACCGCCACGACATCGAGACCAACATGGACGAGGAGTACCACTTGGTGTGCCAAGCTGACACTCCCCGCCGCGATCCTCAAGTTCCGAACCCGATGTCGGAGGCCGCTGCCCCCGAAGCACCTCGGGGACCACCGCCACCAGTGCCGGTGAGCAGTCAACACAACAGCGCGAGCTACGCCATTCCGCCGTCCCCGAACATGAGCGAGATGTCGTCCTGGAGCTCTACGAGGTTGTCCTCTCCGAGCGTGGCTCCATCGGTGGCCGGCGAGAAGGATGTNGCCATTCCGCCGTCCCCGAACATGAGCGAGATGTCGTCCTGGAGCTCTACGAGGTTGTCCTCTCCGAGCGTGGCTCCATCGGTGGCCGGCGAGAAGGATGTCAACGGCCTTCCCTGCTACCCCGAGGGGATCCACACCCTGGAGGCCTGGGGCAATACGCTCATCGAGTTTGGCAAGCTCAAGGGACGAGGCTGGAGCTATCACCAGCTGAGTCAGGATGGTTCCAAGGATTCAGAAGGCTACCGCAAGTGGCTGATGGCCCATGCTCAGTCGTCCCAGGGACAATGCCGTGATCTGGGACGCTACTTGGTGCGAATGTCCCGCCACAACATGCTGCCGGCAAATCCTTGCCATATCCCAGGGACCACCTCAGTCCGCAGCTTTGTCTCTACGGCAAACAGCCCGTGAAGGCGGGAAGTCATGATAGCCGACCTCGAGCTCGGCTACCAGAAGCTGAAGATCGACATTCCAATGAAATCCTCATGCATTTAATTTCTTTCTTCTTTCTCTTTTAACTTGGGCTCATAACATGGTCATCCGGTTGCTGTATGCGATCGCCGACCCACAAGTCGCTTTTTTTTATTGTAGGATTTTATAGGAGTGTTGATGCACAGCTTTTCTCCAGACAGTCTATGCTTGCAGGCACTCTTATGGCCGAAGGGTGAAAAGGTGCCCAGGAGGGCACATGTCAGGCTACCAACAGGGTTTAGGTTTCAGGGTTTAGGGTTTAGGGTTCAGGGTTCAGGGTTTAGGGTTTAGGCGTCAGTCAGGGGTTTGAGGGTTGAGGGTATCGGATTTTTAGGGCTCAGGGGTGCCGGGAAGTTCTTTTCCCATGGAGTTCGGCACGGATACAGGGGTTTGAGGCTTCATGTTTGTTTTCGGATCTTATACGTACAAGTGTTACAAGGGTTCTAAACGGGCTCAGCACTGCTTTGGCGTGTTTTGTGAGCCTGGTGGCTCTTTAAAAAGATCTTCAGTAGTTCGCAACCCTAAACCCTCAACTCTGAAAACTTGGAACCAGGAGGAAGGATGACAGCTAGCTACTGGTATCCTGTTTCGCTTTGCTGCAAGGGTCCGGGCTCTATAGGGGTTGGGAGTTCACGCGTTTGGGATCCTAATGTGCAGGGGTACTCATGTTCTCTTTTAGATTTTTTCTCAGTTCAGCCTGCAGTACTGTCGACCACCTCAAGAGGCGTCAGACCGTCCCGTTCTACCCTACAGTAGGCTTTCAGCACCCGGCTGCATGCAGTCGGAAAAAGATAACAGCCCCAAGCCCAAGCCATCTTCTTTGGAAGGTCGTGTTCCGAGTTCCTAGACCCCCCCAACTACCTCTATTTTACCCCAAATACCCACTATGAAGGACCATAAGGGCTCTATTAAAGGCCTCCTTGAGGGGTCCTGTTTATGGCCTGAGATGCAGTTGGCTTCTCTACTGTAGGGGCCTAAATAATCACCTATACTATTTCCGGGGTTCCTTATGTAACCCTTATAGACCCCTTTAAAGGAACCCTACTCTAATTATCAAGGCCCCTACATTACGTCTCTCTCTCGCTCTTCGGGGAACCCTAAAGGCAGGGAAAAGCCACGAGGCTCCCACAGACTCCAAAAAATCCCTGAATCACCAATTTAAGGCTTGGGGTTTAGGGTTTCCCCCAATTTAAGGCTTAGGGTTTAGGGTTTCCCCTAATTTAAAGCTTAGGGTTTAGGGTTTAGGTAGGTCCTATCATGTTTAGTGGAAGATTCTTTAATTGAGGGGTTTTGGAGTTTCTGGGTTGCCGAGCTGCTTCAGAGGCTGCACGCAGTCTTGTTGTGCCCGTTGTTTCTTTAGACTATGGCCTGGAGTTTATTGGTTTGAGGCTTTTTGTATATATTAAGGGTTGGAAAGCTTTAGAGAGTTTAGGCTTTATGTAAAGGTTAATTAAGGATTGGCTGTATGCGGATTACGTATTTATTTTTCACTCGTTTTCCGAGCTTTGCCCGATAGGGTTAGGGGCGCATTTTTTTCATATTGTTGGGGAGCCCTTGCAACTATAGAACCCTCAATTGAACCGAGTGATTGTAGAGCCCAGAACACACAGAACCTGAACCCTAAGCCCCTAAACCCTGAACGCAGTACCCGAACAGAAGCCTCCCCGAAGCGTCTTTGTCGAGGCGCCTGTCGGGGGCGGGCGGTTCAACCCCTCAGAGGAGGCGTTCGGAAAAGCCGGAGCGAGGATGATCGGAAGGACAGCATGGGGTTCAGAGTCTCGGGAGTTTTATGGTTTGGGGGCCTGGGGTTTCGGGGTTCTGGTGTGGCCTCGAGGGTATGGGGTTCGGGGTTGGGGATTTGAGGTTCGGGGTCAAGGATTTAAGTTAAGGCTTACAGGTTGCAAGTTACAGGGTTCAGACGGCTGCAGGGTATAGTTTAGGGTGTAGGATTTAAGGTAAGGCATACCGGGTTGACGCTTTAGTAAGTTTAGGCTTTAGGACTTGAGGACTCAGGTTCAGGGTCTTGGTTGTACGGAATGTCACAGTTTCCAGTTTTAGTTCAGGTGTTTGGGGTTTTGAATTTATTGCTTGGGGTTCCGGAGTTTAGGAATTTGTTGGTCTTACAACACTCCTTGTGATTTTCCTGGGTTGTGAGGCCTTGGTCGGGCTTGTGGGCTGTTTTGGAGGCTTCACCAACAAGCTAGTTGCAGCTAGTTTTCTGGTCGTGTTGGGAGAGGATGATCTGAAGTGCGGTCTGTAAGAGGGCTTTTCATTAAAGGGTCTGGGGTTCTGAGTTCTATATACTATTACAAAGTACGACAATAGCGGGTCCTTGCAACAAGGATCCTATAACTATCTAGGGTCTAGATCAGTCAGGGGTTCAGGGATGTACCGATTATCTCACGAATCTCCCGTCTGTCACAAGGAGTTCGTACGAGCGTGTAGTCCCCCACTTGCAGCCTCTCTCCCTTATACACCCTTGGATCCACAGAAGTCTGGTTTTCAGGGTTGCAGAATTCTGTTTGGGGTTGTTCTTGCCTTTCAGGGTTTCGGTAGTTGCTGCTGGTGTTCGGGCTTAGAGTTGTTCTTCGCTTTAGGATTTAGGGTTGTTGAGGGTGTTGAGGTTTAGTGTTCTTACTTGGGCCTGAGCATTTGAGTGGGGGCATTCTAGGTTTTACGAGTTTGTGTTGCTCTGCGTCTACGGGTCTGAGGGGAAGTCTGGGAGGGGTCGCCATTGGTAGCGATGACTATGGCGACGATGACGGTGATCATGATGAATGTGGTCGCATTGCTGATGATGATGATATTGAAGATGATGGTGACAATTATGCTGATGGCGATGCTGATGCCGGCGAGGGCGGTGGCGAACATGACGTCTGTGGTCGTGGCGGCGGCGTCGGTTTCTGCGTTCGTTAGGGTGAGGTTGGTGATGATGATGATGATTTCGTTTCCTGATGATGACTGTTGATGACGACATTGTCGTCGTTGCCTTTGGTAGCCTTTCTGGTGCACCTAGAGGGAGAGCAAGATCCTTTTCAGGATCATTGGTTACTCCTACGGAAACCTGAAGTTCGAAACCGTACCGCCCAAAGTTTGAGACTCACCCAGCACTGTATGGGCAGGAGCCGCCCAGCGTTGCACGGCGGAGTGGAAGGACGCTTCTCTACCCAATGTGCCAGCTGTTTTTTTCCAGAATCTGCTGCGGCTTAGAAGTTCAATGCTACAAAGATCACAGAAACACTTTGAGTCCCCCCCCAACCCTGCTTCCAACCGTCGTCCGAAAGGCCTAGAGAAGAGAGATGTCGAGCTTTGTCCTTGAAACCTTCCTAAATCTATCCATGAGCATCGCACTAGAGCCTGCATCCCACCAAAAAACCAATAAACCTGTCGTGCTTGACAGAATCTCCTGAGAAGCCTCAATAAATGACCTGAACCCAAACCTGGGAATAACTGCTTAAGCCCTAAACCCTAAACCATGATCCTTTGAGTCGCGCTTGAAGTGAAGAGATTCGGAGAGCAGCTCCTGCGGCACTGAGCCCTGCACTTTGCGGGAATCTGTTGCTACCCAGAGTCTCCATTGATATACTGCATCACACTATACCATGCTATGTTAGACTATATCTCCTTTGTACGTCCTTGTTTGGTACTTTGTTTTCTGTTTCAGTGTTGTGCAATATGACCCTAAGCATAAAGTTGGTTAACCAACGGAAAAGAAGTGCAATGCAGACTATGTGCAATCTTCCTGACAGTCGAACGTCGAAATGTCGAAATGCATGGTTGTGTCAGACTTCGCAAATCTCTACAGCCTAAATCCCGAACGTCAAGACCTATAAGCCTACAAGACATTGTGCCCACCACTGTCGTCAAGGTTAGCAGCAGTAGCAGTAATAGTAGTAGTAGTAGTAGTAGTAGTAGTAGCAGTAGTAGTAGTAGTAGAGTTAGTAGCAATAACAGTAGAACTAGTAGCAGTAGAACCAGTATCAGTACTTGTATCAGTGCAGTTGTCGTCGTGGTAGTCATAGCAGTAGCAGTAGCAGTAGCAGGTAGCAGCAGCAGGTAGCAGTAGCAGCAGCAGCAGCAGTAGTAGTAGTAGTAGCAGTAGCAGTAGCAGTAGCAGTAGCAGTAGCAGTAGCAGAAGCAGAAGCAGAAGCAGGTAGCAGGTAGCAGTAGCAGTAGCAGTAGCAGTAGCAGCAGTAGTAGTTGTTGTTGTTAGTAGTTAGTAGTAGGTAGCAGGTAGTAGGTAGTAGGTAGCAGGTAGCAGGTAGTACTCAGGTTGTAGGCAGTAGGTAGTATGTAATAGGTAGTAGGTAGTAGTAGGAGTAGCGGTAGCCGCAGTTTAGTAGTAGTAGTAGAGTAGTAGTAGTAGTAGTAGTAGTAGTAGTAGTAGTAAGCAGTAGTAAGTAGTAGTAGTAGTGGTAGTAGTAGTAGTAGTAGTAGCAGTAGTAGTAGTAGTAGTAGTAGTGGTAGTGGTAGTGGTAGTGGTAGTGGTAGTGGTAGTGGTAGTGGTAGTGGTAGTGGTAGTAGTGGTAGTAGTAGTAGTAGTAGTAGCAGCAGCAGCAGGAGTAGTAGTAGTCGTAGTAGTAGTAGTAGTAGCAGTAGTAGTAGTTGTTGTAGTAGTAATAGTAGTAGTTGTTGTAGTAGTAGTAGTAAGTGGTAAGTAGTAAGTAGTAAGTAGTAAGTAGTAGTAGTTGCAGTTACCAGTGCTGTTACCTTGAGTCGGACAATACAAACACAGAGACCTTACGTCCTTTATCTTAATTAAATGTTCGTAATATCATGTGGATGTCTGGCTACGCCATGTAGATGTATTCGGGGCACATAATAAGCTTAGAGTCTTAGAGCGAATAAGTTTCGATGTGGCGGCTGTTTCGCTCTGAGTGTAACGCCAGAATGCCGAATCAAGGCAGTCTGTCGTCAGGACTGCCGCAATCGCTGTTTCCATGCTGTTCTCATACCCAGGCAGCCAGTACAATATTGGCTCCCAAGCATTTTTGGCAAGCAATACGCAACCAGTGCTTCTGAGAAGTTCGCGTAGCAGCCTCGTGAAAGCACGAAGCTTGCGCACCTCTGCGGATGCGGGAAGCCGTTTCGGATCCAGCAGTTATCCAACCAGGGACTGGTTTGACTATCGTTTCTTATGATTTTGCCACCACTATCCGACTCTTACTGTTGAGAATTGCAAGGTATGCAAACTATCCCAAACCGCAAACCCTGAACCCTGAACACACAGTTGGTTCAATTCCTTTTCGTGACCTAGCAAAGACGCACATGGGAGTTTCCGGAATTAGGGGTACCTTATTTTGGGTCCTTTTAATAAGGATCCTACTATTTAGGGTACCATATTAGGGTCCCGGCTCCCCAACCTTTGACAAAGCAGACATTCCCTGGTATTCGCAGTACTGCACGTCCTAAGTCATCATGAGTCTAGAGGTCCCGAGATTTGTGCTTGGTGTGTGTAGCAGTATTTTGGGCTGTGCCTGGGCCCTTGGAATGCAGGGGGTTTGAGGTTATGTTCCCCAATCGTTTCAAACTGCCACGTCTTGACTGGAACTAGCCTTTCCGAAACGAGTATGATGTTGACGATCTGCAGCAACTGCTGGTGAATGCGCCCCCGTGTCTTGGCAGGCAGAATGGTTGCGTCAGTTCCATCTTGGCCCGTGGTCCAAACATCCGAACCGCAAGTTTGATTTGTGAAAGCCAGCTTTTTAGCAATCGTGACAGCAGTGGTTGTCGTCGTAGGTAGTGGTAGTGGAACTTGTAGTGGTAGTGGTATTGGTAAGCGCAGTAAACACATGTCATGTATAGGTTTCGTAGTTCGGGTACTCTGGCTTGGGCTACTCAAACTTGCTCAAACCGTCTTTTCTAAAGCTTTTAAAGTCGCAGATGGACTTCACAGTTGTGAACTCATGCGACTCGTGGTGCGCACAAAATTGAGCCGACTCTGCTTATCGGCGTGCCCAGTGCTTGGACGATTTTCTGTACGACCATATGGACTGTTACTATGTCTTGCTACGTGGCGGTTGTTTTGCTATCTGTTGCTGTTGTTTTACAAATTTACAAAACTTGAAGCATTACATGATGTTAGATGCAAATCACTACTGTTAATTTAAAGCTTGAATGTACGGACGATAGTTTCGCCTGCAGGTTTCATAACTTAAGCCCTCGAACCTAAACCTTGAGCCAGAAAACATAGACCTAAATTCGAAGCCTCAGACACTTACAGATCCCTTCCAAGACCCTCATAGAACCCTGATAGGAAAAGAATCCGGAAGGATACCTTAGAGGCCCCTCAACAGGTCCTAAAACATGATACCTGAAGCACCCCCTGGCCTGCAGGCTACACCCGTGGCAACTGGCGGCATGCCCCTGACATCGTGAACTGCACACTCTAACGGTTTCGGACTTTCTGAACTGTTGGGTTGCAGCGCGCATATCATAGGAGTAGTAGGAGTGGACGGAGAATCAGGAGTAGTGAAGGAGTGGGAGTAGTAAGAGCAGTAAGTCTAGCGGAAGTAGTAGTAGTAGTAGTAGTGGTAGTAGTAGTAGTAGTAGCAGCTGGCTCTTTGAGCAGAGATGTTAAGCCAGGGCTTTCCTACCATGGATACCTATATATTACATATTACATATATATATATATATATATATATATTTGCGTGTGTGTATATATGTATATGTATATGCATGTGTGTGTCTATATATATATATATCGCAGTTTACCGGACCATGAAGCTTGACGAGTGGACCCCAACAATTAGAAGAGAGCCTTGAAGGTAGATTGCACGACTGCAGGGGGGTTCAACAGCAAAGTTGTTCAAGCTGTCCCCGCTTAACCCGTAGACCAGCATCTAACGTGAAGCCTGCTGGATCTATAGACCCCCGGTGACATGCCCAAAAGCCTGCTGCTCTATACATCGCCCAGAAGGCCTCCAACGGAGCGCAAGTTCTTGTACTATGCCCCTCTAAATCTGGGACGATTGTACCTGCATTTTGTGCACAAATACTGAAGCGACATTTATCACGGCTAGTATTGTTCTGCATGCACCCGTACCGCCACATAATTTCACTGTGCAATGTTGTGATTATCTTCATAGAAACCTTGACTATGGCTTGCGTAAATGTACATCAGAATTATACACACATGCACACTGCAAGGCATAGCCACAGTCAAATATGAGTTCAACAATGCCACACAGTAAAACCTGTAGTGCTACTGGGTTGACCCAAGCGTAGAGCCTTGTGTCACTTGAACGGGGGGGGAGTGGGGCTTCGCTGTGCTAGTGGCTGCTACGGTAAAGCACTGGGTAGACCACCCCTTCGAACAACTCAAAGAACACCATTCGAAGCAGCGCAAAGTCGCATCAGCCTGTTTCTAGAATAAGGGAGTTTCCGAAAATGGGGGACCCCAATATAGTACCCTAAATAGTACTGTAGGATCCTTATGATAAGGACCCCAAAATAAGGTACCCCAAATTTTCGGAAAATCCCATAACTTGTGCATCGCGGAGCCTCCCGCCCTACCTGCCCCAAAGAGTCTCATCCCCAGGGTTCGCCCTGAGAGCCCCACGTGCGAACCGCCAAAAGGAGTCAACTTCAGGGTTGAGGGGTTTAGAGGTTTAGGGTTTAGGGTTTAGGGGCTTGGGGTTTAGGGTTTAGGGGGTTAAGGGGTTTAGGGTTTAGGGTGTTTAGGGTTTAGGGGTTTAGGGGTTTAGGGTTTAGGGTCAAAGAGGCTTCGAGTTCTACTTGAGGCCGCCAGCGGTCGTAGACCAGTCTTCCTTCTAGAGATTCTTACCTGTACTCTCGCAGCTCATGTTTAGGATTCGGATTGTTTTCCGGTTCGGATCCTGGAACGCAGACACAAGACAACTAACCAAACAGGAAGCGTGTAACTCGCTTAAGCGGCAACGCCACATTTGATCGTGAAAGTCCTCAATCCTAAGCCGAAGTGACGAAGACCCCGGACCGTGTTGCCACTTTGAATCACTCTCAAATCTGAGCATGTAGCGAGGGGAAGAGTCGACTGAAACACTTCTGGAGCATGTGGATGATGAACACTAAATTCATCACCTCTACTCTACAGCAATTTCGGAATGAATTCCCTTGAAGATGTGTGCTGGAGACCTCAACTCTTTACTCCAAACGGCCCTAGAATCAAACCGGAAGCAGATGCCGAGGTGCGGAACTTTGCCATGTTGCGCGCCAAGGCCCTCTTTGGGCAGCACTGCGTCGGCTGGGATGCCTGGGATCAGTATGCACAGGGCTAGTTCTCTGAATGCCCCTTTTAGTTTCCTATTTTATCAGGGTTCCGTACAAGTTTGGGGACCTGCAAAGGGGCCCTAGTTTGGAGAACTACCCACATACTGGTGGATGTAGCACTACTGGCGCTGGTACTGCCAAGTAGTACTTGGTAGTCGCCGTCGTAATCATAGCCCGAACCGTAGCCATAGTGGCAATCGTCGTCGTGGCAGTCGTAGTAGTCGTCGTCATCTCCGTCGTGAGTAGGAGTTGCTGTCGTAGTCGTAGTAGTCGTCGTCGCCTCCGTCGTGAGTAGGAGCCGCAGCAGCAACAGCACTAGCGTCCTCAGCTATGGTGTTGGGCACTGCTGTTAGTTACTCACTTTGTCATTTTCTTTGTTTGTTTGTTCGTTTGTTTGGGTTGTTGCTTCAACAACTTGACTTCACAACCCACGAACATGCCTCCCTAAAGCCTAAACCCGAAGCACCGGATTTTGTGTTTAGGGCCAGGGACAGAAGGACCTGCAAGAAAAAAACCCTTGTGCTTTCTTTTCACAGTGAGCGTACTTTCTGGGTTGCCGACTGCTCCGATGCATGTAGTTCCTTTTTTGCAGTCAGGATCCTAGAAAAGCGAAAAGCAAGGTATCTGGATACCATAGATCCAGTCAGCCTTGGGGACAGCAGGGCTTGACTAAGGCTGGACATACCCAGAACCCCTTACAAACGGGTCGGAACTGTTAGTAACGGTAATTATCCAGCTGATATACCCCATAGTCCCTCATGTATTTCGTATTCTAACTAGTTAGAAGCCCCTATATAAAGCCGCATGGATTCCCGCGACGGGGTCGGGTTTCACAACGGTGTTGGGGTTAAGGGTTGAGGAAGGGCCAAGCCTTGAAACCCTTCTTGGGATCCTGAGTCCTGAGTAAAAGGCGGTACTAGACTATTCCTTCAATCTGCCTACCGAAAAGAATCTACCTAAAAAGACGCCTTCAAACAATTTAGGCGAAATCCCGCCGAAAGTCATATCTATCAGCTAAAGCGCCGCGTGCAGGCGAGACATGCCAGTCATAGTACTAGCAGCCAGAGTAACAACAATGGAAGTCTACTGGTAGCAGTGGTAATATCTAATGAAATCAACCATCATAGTCGGACTTGTGGCGATGTGAGTTTAATGACATTCTCATTCGTTTCAATGACCACCCAGGGATCAGGAACAGACTTGGGTTTTGGGTGCGAATACACTGGTAGATGAGATTGGCGGGTTCCTATGGCGAGACTAGGATATGAAGCCCTGTTTAGTCATAGTGGGTGACACTGTTCGAGACGAGGTGCTGGTTTCAAGATGGTCTATACCCTCGATCTACCTGGTCGTCGGCGCAAGTCTAGGACTCCGGAACGGGCTTCGGTCTCTAGGGGAGTGCTATGAAGTTTAAGCTTCAGATTTCCGTTTTTGAGTTGTAGCATGTAGCGTTTGGGCAATAGTGTGCTCCTACACCTTGGCCACAAACCCCAAAGCCTAAACACTTTTTTTTGCACATGGCCAGTGTCATTGAGGAACCAAGAGTCGTAAGTTCAGGTATGACATAGAGGTGATTCCAAACACTACGACCACGAAGTCCTAGATTTTGGGCTTAGCGTTATAACCCTGATTCAAAGTACCCTTACTTACAACATCCTATAAGCCCACAGAGCCCATATAAACCCTGTAGTGCTTGATCCTTATAGAACCCCTTTTGGAACAACAAAGGAGCTGAACACCTCCACCTGTCAAGGATCCTGAACCCTGAAACCTGCAAAAAACCCTTCCCCAAGCCCTCATACCTCTAGAAGCTCTGATGAAGCTCTAAAACCCATGGTGGAGCCTGCATGGAACCCCCATCAACAAAGCCTGGTGCAAGCGCATAAGACCTCCATCGAAGCCTAGTAGAGCCTTGGTAGGCTCGTCCTATCAAGCCCTGTCAGAGCCCTTATACAGCCCTCCAAAACCCATGTAGGTGGTTGTCAAAATTAGGGTTCCTTTTGTGGGTACCCTAAATAATAGGTGCCGTACTATATTAAGGACTCAAAAAGGGACCATAATTTTGACAACCACCCATGTAGAACCATGTAAAGTCTTATAAAGCCACGAAGCTCTATTACAAGCTTGCCAGACCTAAGGAAGCCAACATCAACCCTAAACCGTAAACCCATAAACGCCTAAACCCCTAAACCCTAAATCCAACGCCTAAACCCTAAACCCTAAACCCTTAAACCCTGAACCCCTCAAGCCCTAAAGCCCTAAACCCTGCCACTGAAAACAGGCTCAACGGCCTGCCTTTGGCCTCCGCCATGAGTTCCGAGTGGCGAAGCTCCGAGTATCAGGCGCTCTGCCCACGGTGAAACTTTGAAGGTTTAGGAGTTTAGGGTTCTTGAGGGGGGTTAGGGGTTCTTTAAAGGGATCTATAAGGGTTCTATGAAGGGGTTTGGGGTTTGGGCTTGCCAGGAACCCCCCCGGGGCGCTTTAATAGAGCCCTTACTTATGGTCCTTAATTGTGGGTATTTGGGGTATAATAGAGGGTAGATGGGGGTCTAGGTAGGGTTGAAAGTTTAGGGCTTGAGGGTTTAGGGCTTTATAGGGCTTTATAGGGCTTAGGGGCTTAGGGCTTTAGGGCTTTAGGGGCTTGGGGGTTTAGGGGTTTAGCGCTTTAAGGCTTAGGGCTTAGAGTTTAGGCTTCAGGGTTTAGGCGGGCCGGGCTCAGGGTTCAGGGTTTAGGGGATCGGGGCCTTGTAGGGTTGAAGGGGTATAATTAATGTAGGAACCTGATTAAGAAACCCTGGGCCTAGAACCCCAAAATAGCAGGATTCATGTAAGGAGCCCTAATAAAGGCCCAAGGTTTCTTAATCAGGTTCCTACATTATCATATTTGGTAAAAGAAGTTTTTATAAGGGAATACAAGTACACAGTATTCCGACCCCCCCCCCCCTAAAGTGGGCGAGTTCGAGGCTTCCAGGTTTGGACTTAGGGTGTAGGGCTTACTTGAAGGGGCAGGGGACTTAGTACGTAGGTTATAAGTAGAGTTATAAGTGCCCTAAATGGAGTTACCGTAAATATAACCCTACTTATAACCAACTTACTAAGTCCCCTGCCCCTTCAAGCAGGGTTTAGGGTTTTTCGGTTTCGGGTTTAGGGGTTCAGGGTTTACCTGCGTGCGGATCCAACACCCCACTTTGGGGGCCCCCCCTCCCCCCGTGCACCCCAGAATGAACAATTGTCATAGACTATTTTGTTTGCAGAGTTTTTAATCTCCATGCAGGCAAAGTTTGGAGTCAGGATTTGAGATCTAGGGTACAATAGAGGGGACGCGGGTCAGGGCCCGAAAAGAGTCGCAGCTTCAGCAAGCCTGCCTGCAGGGCTTCAGAGACGGATTTAGGATGTTTCGGGGTGTTAGGCATTCAGGCATTAGAAGCGATGCTGTAGCCCTTATAGTAAACCCCATAAAAGTAGAACTTAGAACCGTTGGGTTTGAGGCTGAGGTGGGTAGGGTACAGGTCTGCAGGGCCTCCAAGGCGACTGACGACATGAAAGGAGCTCTGCAGTCATCGTCGGTGTAGAGTTTGGGGTGCCTGGGCTTCTTTTTCGGCCTGTTGCTGTGAGCATATTGGCGGGTGTAGGGCTTGGGCAGGGGAGGGTGTGGGGTTGCGCAACAGAATCTGTATACACGCCTAAGTAAGGTGGAGGATGCATGGATTCACGAGGGGAGTGAAGATTCGTTTGCAACCTCAAGCAGAAAGACACGGGGACCATCCATGACGCCTGTCGAAGACCCTAAACCCTGTTAATATAGGGGCCTAAATACTTACCAATAGTTCCTCACTGTAGGCATAGTATAATGGGCCCCGAAACCCTATTCTAGTGATTAAGACCCCTATAGTACTCGGTACTAGGCGTATGGGAGCTGAAGACCTACAACATTCCATGCGCAGGGAGACTACGACGACTATGCGAAGGAGATCGAGGATAGTCAGGTGCTCGGGAGTGTGTTTGTTTCCTATAGTATACCCCCAAAACCCTATTCCCTGAGCCGTAGAAGACTTTAGCGCAACTTCCTTAAACCCTATTCTAATTTATTAAGGCCCCTATATTGCACTATCATTCCTGAGTCTTGAGCTTATCACCAGGCTTTTGGATCTTCCCTGCAAAACAGCTTGATATACTCGGTATCTGGGCCTTAGGACTGAGGACTACCAGGCCTTCTATGAAGCATGATAGAGGCCTTGTAGTTCTCGTATGAGTTGCTACTTAGAGCCCTAAACTCTCTATGAAAACCCTCCCTAAAGAAAAAAAGGCTGGAAGTCGAGAAAACGGGGCAGCTCTAGCTAAGCTTTTCCTAAGCTCGAAACCCGAGCCCTCGTCAACGACACTTTTATTTTTTTCGTTCCTGAGAAGCCTAATATAAGGGGACTGCCATGTCGCCGCTTAGTGCTCCGTGTCATAACGACGTCATAACAGAAACCCTTCTCTGCTTATTCAGGCCCCTATAACATTGCTGGTCCAAAGCCCAATCTCCACATGTTGGGTATCCAATGTTTAGCTTTAGTTCTGCGAATTGAGGTGCTTGACCCCGAAAAAACCCTCAACCCTAAACCCCTGAACCCCTAAACCCCGACAGCCTAAAACCCTAAAACACTAAACCTTGAGTTTTGGGGAGCTGGTAGGAAGCGGTCTATCCAGCACCCCTCGGCCCTACCTCGCTCGAAGCATTTGCGAGTGATGCTCCGCACATTTTCCACACTTTGTTGCTACGTTGGGGGTTTAAGGTATACCTTAACCCCAAATAACCTACCTTTGTAAGGTTCCTTATTATGATTTCTCAATATAAGTCCCTAAACAGGTAGGTTATTTGGGGTCCAGGTAGGGTGTGAACCGTTAAGCCGATAGCCCTACACCTATTGAGCTTCGACTCACCACTTTTCTGGAGCCTCTTGCAAAAAAGGGCTTCAAAGGTTTGTGGTGTTTATCCTGAAGCCCTACGCCCTAAACCTGTCGAGACTTTCGCTTGCCCATTTTTCTGGAGCCTTTTGCAGAGGAGCTTTCAGAGCCTAAGGTGTTTACCCTGTTATACCCTTGGCTCCATGACCTGTTGAGACTTTCGATTGTGGCCTCTTGCAACAGAGCTTCATTGTTGCCCAGCATCCATCAAGTTTGCACGCTGAATTCTAGACACGAAGCCGCAGAAGCCTGGAGCCAGCCTGCCAATTGCCAGCTTAGGTTGCCAATCCTGTTTCGAGTTCGCGAAGCTCTTCGCGCCGTGCTTACTCTTTCTTTTCCGGTCTGCAGCGCAAGCCGATGGATTGTACAAGCACACCAACTCCAGTTGGTTGCGCGTGTGACGGTGACAAGCGCAGTGGTGATGCTGCTGGTGACAATGATGACGATACTATTGCAGACTGTCGGGCTTAGCAATACATCTGATTTTTGCTTGTTCAGCGTTTGCAGTTTCAGGCAGATTGAATGTTGCATCATGCTGCCTATTCTTCTGGCCCATGGCTCCCCTTAACCGGTCTTCTTCGCAAGATGCTCGGGATGAAATTTGGCCGGGCATGAATTATCCTCCAGGGCCTCACAACGAAGACGTCTAAGTCTTTAAGCTTCATTTCTCAGATTTTCTTAGGGTTTAAATTTCGGGTTTAGGGTTTAGGGTTCAGATTTTCTTAGGGTTGTAAATTTCGGGTTTAGGGTTTCGGGAGTTGTTTAACAGCAACCCCCATCTTGAGTCTGACGCCCGAACCCCAACCTTCAACCCTATACTCGAACCCAATATGGGAGTTTCCGAAAATAGGGGGACCCTAGGGTTCCTTTAAAGGGTTCCTTAAAGGGATCTATAAGGGTTCTATAAGGGGTTTAGGGTTTAGGGAGTTTCCGAAAATAGGGGGACCCTAACATAGCACCCTAAATAGTAGGATCCTTATTCTAAGGACCCCCAAAAAAAAGGTACCCCCCGAATTTTCGGAAACTCCCATCTCCGAACCCCTACCCAAAGCCGGACTCCTACCCAAATCCGAGCTTGTCTCCGAAGCTGGGCACCCTTACAGCAGCCCATGACCCGTATTCTTTCGGTTTAGGGTTTAGGGTTTAGGGACTACGGAAGGGGGGATAAGGTCACTTATGTGGTTTGTTTTATTTCTGATAGCTTGTATACGAAATTTCTTACCACCCGTATTGTACACAATCTCATGTGCTGTCACAGCTATTGAACCCGATAACATAAACAAACGTATGAATCGTATACACCTTTTAAACACTTGTGGAAGCTCTCTGAACCCACTACAGTGCCGCTCAAATTTAGATTACCTTCCGCAAACGAACCCAGACTCCTGGAATCCAACAGCCTACACCCTGGGGCCCACGGCCTGTCTGACAAGCAGACAAAAACCTTCCAAGGCCCTGTAATGATACCACGCAGGGCTTCCCATCCTAAACCCTAAACCCTAAACCTTAAACCGTCAACCCTGAACCGTAAGCCAAAGCCCTCAAAGCCTAAAGTCTAAATCCCTCAAGCTCCAGCGCCTAACCTTTACCAAAAGCCCGGTCGGTTCCCGTAACATAGAAGCCTGAATAATTACCAGCACTAGTGCCCAGGGCTCCTGGTTGTAGCTATGGTACAAGTTGTATACCCTAAACCCGGTTGACAAGACCTCGTTCGGGCCCCTTCATCTTTGGAATTGTGTTTTCAGTTTGTACTCTCCTCAATCTCCAAAGGGGTCATTTAGCAAATTGCGACCATTTACGGTTCGAAGAAGAGCGTGTGTCGCCGAGGTGATTCATTTCCTCGGGCCGGAGCACTCCCTTGACTTGGCTTCAGCTAGCAAGGCACGCTTTTTTGGTGCCTTTTGGAGGTCGAACAGGATTTTACTGAGGCTTACGGTTTTGTTTGGTGCTTTTGGGGTGGGGATTTGGAGTAAGGGGTTTATTGCTAGGCGGGAGTTCAGGGGTTTAGGGTCCAGGGATTCTCGTTGCATTTTGGCTTTTGTTGGCCCTTGTGTGTTGCAGACGTTTGTTTTTAGATTGTTCTTCCCGGTTCAAGGACTAAGTTTCGCTGTGAATTTGGTGAGTTTCGGAAGTCTAGACTATGGGGCCGATAGGTTGGAGATGAAGCTCGCCGTGTCTGGGGGAGCCCTCAGGCTATGTTCTGAGAATTGACACCGCAACTGGTTGCAACTGGTCAGAAAAAAGCACAGCGAGTGCTTTGAGGGGCTCGCAGCAGCGTGCTGCAGGACAGCATGCTTTGCCACCCTAGGATCTGGGCCTTACTTGTGGAAGAGCCATCACCGAATCACTTGGTGTTACGGCGGAGGTTGCCGTGGGTTTGCATAAGGGTTCCGTGTGCTCTGCGGTAGTACTTACTGCTTGCAGTGTTCGCGAGATCAACAGCACGCTCAACCGCTGTTGTAGTGTAGTAATGTGAAGTAGACGAAAAAGTATCTATAGGTAAATCGGCAGTAAGAAGGACCGAGCTGCAAGTATAACAAACAATGTACGTTCGCAAATATGACATGTGAACACACGGAGAAACAACAACTGCATGCATACGTACCCTACCTACATAGACATAGCTATATGGGCATATATACATACATACATGCATGCATACATACATATATATATATATATCGATGCTTGTATATACATGCACGTTGTCATGCCTTTTAATTACTATGAGTGTCCATCCTTTTTCCTACTGCTTTGGAAATGCACCCTTGACCTACAGATTCGCAATGCAGCTGCAACCTTCGCACATTAGGGTCTGCGGTTTGCGGTTGGAGTTGGGGTTGTATATGAAACCCGAAACCTAAAGCCCTAAACCACTATCATGATAGAAGACAGGGAGGGCGAATGCTGCTTCTTATGAAGGCTGCATCCAGGGGATAGGTCCGGGGATCCCCGGGGGTGGCTTCCATGGGGCAGGTGCTTAAGGCTGGTTCAGTGAACAGTCTAAATCCCAAAACCCTACACCCCTGGCCCCTAGCCCTAAGCCCTACACCCTCAACCCCTGGACTTCTTGCATTAGTGCTCTAAGTATTCACGTTCCAAACGTCGGCCTGCAGGTCTCTCTAGTCCGGCCCTCGACCCGAAGACCGCTGATTCAGCCCAAAACTGCCTAAACCCCAGAAGTCTTCAACCACTTAGAGTGCCAGGGTTGAAAGTTGAGGCTCAAAGAGTGTAGGGTGGAGGGATTCGGGTCTGGGGGTTATGGACGGAGTCTCAGGCTTTAGGGTTCAGGTTTTGACGGTGTAGGGCTCAGGCTGGCGAGTCTGATCCCAGACTTTCAGACCCGGAAGCCGAGAGTATCATATCATCATAGGGACCCCTTAGGGGGGTAGGGGGCCTTAATGCCCATACTAAGGCCTATTTACCGAAGTATAGTCCCCTACCCCCCTCCCCCCTGCCCCCTGCCCCCCTAAGGGTCCCTATGATACCACAACGAGGGTTGCAGACAACATGGCCCCCCACGTCTGTTGCGCAGGGCTGCTACCGAGCTTCCCGCATGCCGTGGGGCTGGCCGAAGATTGTTCGAGCTTTGTTCGTTGTGCCTTTGCGGGATGGGGTGTGGGGTTTAAGGCCTTGAACTTTAGGGTCTAATCCTCTTTCCCCTGTATGAGCCGCTCCACTACTAATTAATGAACCCTTTCCGATCCTATTGCCCTTTTATGAAGCACTCCCGTACCAATCTCTGAAAACACTTTCCGGAACACCGTCCCGAACTCATATTGAATTAGGGGGGCTCAGGGTCAAGAGCCGGGGCAAAATCGAGAGCAAGAGCCGGAACAACAACAAGACCCATAACAGGAGAACGTGCAGGAGCAAGAGCAAGGGCCATCAGTCCCATTGCTATTACGCTCAATCCTGCTACTGTTATTGCTAAACTGTTATTATGGTTACATTTACTACCACCACTGTAGTTGCTCATTGTTGTTATTGGCGTTGCTGTTCTCATTGTTTGTTGTCAGTCTCATTGTGGTGATTCTCGTTGTGAGTTCAATCTTTGGACCCAGACATCCTCAGAGCCCCTTCGCACCAGGAACCTTTGGCCGCACGCCGCATCCTATGGTGCGACCGGACAAGTTTCGGGGGTTTAGGGGTTTGGGGCTTAGGGGTTTAAGGGGTAGTTGGGGTTTAAGGCTATACAGGGCTTGGGTGGACTAGGTGTGACTTTTGGTTTACTTGTTCATATTAGTCACGGTCTTATCGGAGTTATAGATTTGCCTATGCAGAATGTTTTGGCATCAATAGTCTTGAGTCAGTCGTGAGCCCCTGAAAGTACAACGTGGTTGTGGGTTTAGGGTATGGGGTGCTGTGATTGGGTTCCCTCACACATCCCAACGGAGCACATGTACAATCATGCCAGTATGATGACCATGCTCCCTAGTGAATGGCGTGTCTAAGATTTCTTGCTGGTTGGCTTTTGCAACGTTCGACATGTGGCTTCGGGACATGGGGCCTCAAGAACGGTGTGGTCAAGAGTCTACTAGGGGTCTCCGTATTTAAAAACAAACAGTAGGAAAAAGGGCACCCTTATCATGAAGAGGCTACTCAGGAAACTAGTCTGAACAAAGGCCGGCTGAGGAGTCCTTATCTCTCTCCCACCCGATCGGGGTGGCGGCAGCGCCTGAACATGCACTACAAAATAGAATCGCAGACTCAAGACGGCGGGGTGGCGGAAGGAAGGTTGTGATAGTGCAGTGAACCACACAAATGACGGTGCTAGAGCACAAGAAGTTTCCAGTTTGAAGCCTTGTGTCCGGTGAGCGCGCTGCATATTGCAAGCAAAGTACGGCAAGCACCGGGAGTAAAGCTGCATCGCATACGCGGGACCGTATGGCCATACGGAATGACTCTAAACCCTAAACCCTAAACCGATATGGGAGATGCCTTGACCCTAAGGATTTCGCCTCGTAGTTATGTAGGTTATAACTTAATTATAACTGTCTGGGAGCGTACATGATTATTAGGTCTTTGGACCCCTACATTGAATCCCCTAAACCCTAAACCCTACCTACATTACGTCCCTAACCCCTAAACCCTAAGACCTTAAGAGATGGCAACATGCATCCTCACAGCCTCAAAAGCATGCCGAAGTCTGCAGCCGAAGCATTTGTTGAGCCCCATGACAACCGAGCAACGCCTCCCAGAATCGTAGTAATACTAAGGATATGAATACAAACTAATAAATAAGAATAGCCATAATAATCATAATAATCATAACAGTCCCAGAGGGTCCATATACACTACTATTATGGAATTAGGTCCCCAAAACCATAATGGGGATGGTCTTTTAGGGCTTAATTCCATAATAGTAGTGTATATGGACCCTCTGGGAGTTAAAGCAATAATGATATGATGCTCATGAAATGGAATAGACCTCATCAGGCCGAGGTCCTAAACCCGAAGCCCTATACCCCCGCCAGGACCCCCCAAGGGCCCTTTAATAGAGCCCTTAGGGTCCTTAATAGTGGGTTTAGGGTTTAGGGTATTTGGGGTATAGTAGAAGGTAGTTGGGTAGAGCCCTTATGGTCCTTAATAGTGGGTTTAGGGTTTAGGGTATTTGGGGTAGAATAGAGGGTAGTTGGGGGTCTGGGCGCAGACCCCAACCGAAGCCGCGCCAGGCATCGTCACAATGAGCGTGGAACAGGACTGCGCAACTCTAAACCCTAAACCCTAAAAAGCCTCAGAACTCCAGACTATTGGGCTCCTTGTTACGACTTCAGGGTTCCTTCCTATTTCCCGTTTTAAGTATGACGGTTCCTAGCCACACCCTAAATCCTAAATGCTAGCATCTTGCAAACCCCGAAACCCTACGGAAAAGAGTTGGTTTGAAATCCGAAATCCGAAACCGTAAAGGGTTTAGGATTTAGTAAGGGGCCGAAATAAGGTAGAATTTCGGTTCAAAAAGGATATGTGAACCCTAAGCCTAGGCCCAACTCTGCGCCTGCGAAGGACGAGATCACCAACAAAGCCCAGCTCATGTTCGGATTCGCTGACGATGCACCGACCTCACATGTTTAGATTAGAGCTTTGGGTTCAGGAATAAGGCTTATTCATCGGATCCCAAGTATGAGTCCAACTTCATTGCTTGGACTATACAAGTTCAAGAATCCTGAAGGAAAGTGGATGCATCTGCTTGGTTAAGTTACATCCAAGATCTTGGCCAAGACTAAGGTTCATTGTTTAGAGATCCACGATGTCCAGGTCAAGGTAGTTGCAATGTGAAGAATCAGATTCGCTATCCTGCTGGCAAGCGTGGACTGAGCAACACTCGCTGCAACTATCGTACTCCCTAAACCCTAAACCCTAAACCCCTATCGTACTGACAGCCTATAGAGACTGGTAGAGATGATAGAGGCAATAAACATGCCAGCGACAACACAATAGCAAGAATAAGGGTTTAGGGTTTAGGGTATTGTGTTTTTGCACTCGTGCTCTTTAAAGGACTGATGCGAAGACGAACTTAGCTCACAGTTTGAATAATAGCAGTAATCAATTATTGTCAGTAATACTCGTGACACCGATAGTAATTCTCGGCCGGAGAGGTGCCGCATGAGAAGGGGCTCAGCCTCTTCTGCCCTTGGCTCAGATGCCCGCAGTTTTGGCTTACGGCCGCTGCTGCTGCTGCTGCTGATCCTGCTGCTACTACTACTGCTGCTGCTGCTGCTACTACTACTACTACTACTGCGACTACTGACTACTACGACAACTACCGACTACTAATATCAACAACAATAGAATGTATTGACAATAACAACAACAATAATAACAATAGTCCTGCTGCATACTACTACGGCTCCTGCTCCTGCTCCTGCTCCTGCTCCTGCTCCTGCTCCTTCTGATTCTGCTCCTGCTCATGCTGCTGCTGCTGCTGGTACTGCTTATGCAGAGCTTTAACTAGGTCTTTTGGACTCTGCGGGGTGCAGAGGTGCAATACTGGTTGTTGTTCGAGCAGCTTCGCTAGGATATCCACAGGAAGCCCCATGCCATGTTGTACCATCAGCTGCTCTGATTCCGTGCAGCACCACCCACCACGCAATTCATCCTACAACGTGCACCTTAAGCCCAAAGCACAAGCAGCCAGCGAGGATGCAAGTCTATACCTGTAGCCGAATAATGGTTTCTATATCTATATCTATATATCTATATCTATATATATATGGGTGGTTGTCAAAATTATGGTCCCTTTTTGGGTCCCTGTTAGAATACGGCACCTTCTATTTAGGGTACCCCAAAAGGGACCACAATTTTGACAACTACCCATATACAGTAGAAGCCAGAAAGTTGGAACATCATTATCCTCATTCCCTTAAGGTAAACTAAAGGGGGTCCCAGCATGAATCATCCTAGATCCATGTTCCAACTTTCTGGGGATCACTGTAGAAAAAAAAAGGTAGGTCTTTTCGGCTACAGGGTTAGCTCAGAGACTCCAGGCTCCTGGGCGCCAGAAGTATTTACTTAAGGGATTTAGGGGTTTAGTGTGTAGGGTTCAGGGTTTGGAGTTTAGTGTGTAGGGTGCAGGGTTTAGGTTTTAGGGTTTAGGGTTTAGTGTGTAGGGTTCAGGGTTTAGGTTTTAGGGTTTGGGGTTTAGTGTGCAGGGTTCAGGGTTTAGGTTTTAGGGTTTGGGGTTTGGTGTTTAGGGTTCAGGGTTTAGGTTTTAGGGTTTAGGGTTTACTGTTTAGGGTTCGGGGTTTGGGTTTCAGGGTTTAAGGCTTAGGGTTATAATGCCCAGAGGTCGGACTCATGCATTGCCGATAGACTCAATCCGCAGACTTATTGCAAAAAAAGAAAACCTAAGCTTAGACCCTAAACCCTAAACCACAGGGTGCGGATAAGGGCACCCTCAGCCCTCAGACAATCAAGCAAAGAGGCCTAAGATAGCGCTCTGACTGATTAGAGCAAGATTTTCTTGGTGTAAGCCACGTATATTGTAATTTTGAGGGAGTATAAAGGGATATCATTTCGTGTAAACTATATTTTCATCTGTAAGCGAATATGATTAAGAACTCCATTAACATGGGCGAGTAACTAGCGAGAGCTGCCAGTGATTGTTTATCTCATATTTTACCGGTGCTTATACTCAACCCTGGTGACTATAGCCCCAAATCATGGATGTACCTTAACGTCGTACTTTACTGAGGCGGCTTCCGGAAGAAGGAGGATCTCGACAGGTGCATAGGGACGAGGCACCATGGCATTTTCAATGGCTTGCAGGTTGTTCTAAAAAACTCTCAGCGCTCGGATCCCAATACGCCGCCACCAGACCCATCAATCCTCTAGGCTCTAGCCCTCGTGGACCCTTTTAACTTAGGCATCAGCCTCTTCCCCCAAGCCTAGTTCCCTTAACCCTCTAGCCCCTAGAACCCGAAATCTGAGCCCTTGAACCGCCCTAAACGCTAATTAGACCGTAAACCCTTGAACCCCTATCCCTAGGAATCTAAGGACTCATATATTAAGGCTTTTGGGCCCAAAGACCATACTATATAAGGCTTTTGGGCTATTTTGATGCCAAGGGTATGTGCCTCTCGTACATCCGGCTTTTGTTTGGAATGCTTACATGCGCTCCAAGCACTCACAGCGTACTATTTAGGAAGTCGTTTTACAGACAGTTCGTTGCAGGGATCCGTGCGTGCATCTCGCCCGGATCGTCCGCAGTGACTGCTTGCATAAACCCCTAAACCCCGACACCCTGAAACGGCCTTAAGCTCTAAACCCCTCTAAACCCCCCAAACCGCAAACCCTCGAAACCCCTGCAGACCCTAAACCCCTAAACCAGTAAACCCTAAACACGTATAAACCCAAACATCCACCAAATCCTGAGACCCTAAACCCTAATCCCCGCATTCGCAGATGGGAGCCTGTCTTCAATTTCCGTGTGCCGGATATCTGGGCAACCTGGTTCATTCAGATGAGCTGCAGCCATTGCTATTTTCGTGTTTCGGAGTTTCGGCGTTTGGGGTTCATGGGTGTAGGGCTCAGGAGTTTACGGGCCATCTACAGGCGGCAAAGCGTTCTGCAAAGGGATCATATCATATATCATTGGTGTGCAGTTCAGGTGTTCAGGCAAGCCTCAACCGGCTGATCACCCAATAGTTTTCGGGGCTAATGTTTAGTTAGTTTTTCAGAAATGTGTGTGTGTGTGTGTTTTGAGGGTTTGCTTGACCTTAAGATCCAAGAAGCCAAGCCCAACATGCGAAGTACTAACATTATAGTAGAGTATCGTATCGCATACCAGCAGCACTCGTACAGCATAGCACAGTATAGTGTGGTGTAAAATGTAGTAGAGCGGAGCATAGTATATCACAATGATAGCAACCTGTGAATACCCGGATCCACACCCGCAGTCATACCTCGACACGTACTCTTTGCAAGGTGCCGTTAGTAAAGAGCCGACAAGGAAGCCAATGCCCCAGCTAAGGTGAACATCAGTGTTTGGGCCTGCTTCCCAGAAGTGATTTTGTGGTTTAGGGGTTTAGGGCCTATAGGGTTTAGGGGTGGTGAGGGAGCCAGGGCTTTTTTTGGGGGTAGAAGGGTTAGGTGGTTGCGGTTTAGGCTTTAGGGCTGGTTTTACGGTTCTGCTCAGGCTTTCTTAGATTAAAACCTTAAGGTTTCCGTTTTGTCAATTATTCTCAATCTTATGTATTGTAGTAGTACTGATTATAGCAGTCGTAGACTATTATAATGATAGTATTGGTACTGATAGCTGTAATAGTGATATTGTACCGAGTATTCGTAATGATCGTAACTATCATAATAATCGTAAGAATTGCAGCACTAGTAGCAACAGTCATGACAGTGGTACTAGTGAGACTGACTAGTCAGTAGAAGCGGTTGTGGTGCTGCTGCTGGTGCTGGCCGGGGGTGCTGGTGGTGATGCTGGCGATGGTCGTGGCATTCAAGATCGTTCTCGCCAGATTCATGAGTATGGGTTCGATGTTGTCGACTCTTGAACGACGGGTGCGGTGGAGGCTCGCGTGATCGCAATGACGGTGGTTACGGTGGTCGCAGACGGTTGGGGGCTCGCTACCACTCTAATCGCCACTGATATGAATGTTGTCATTGCCGTGATGATTGTGATGATGAAGACGATCGTGGAGGTGATGATGAGGACGATGACTATGGTGACGGTGACGAGGATGATAATGATGATAATGATGACGATGGTGGTGATGCTGATGTTGATGATGACCTGGAAATATGTATGTTGTTCGTAGTATGCGCATGTTTGCTACTGGCACGAATGTGTGGCACTCTTCGTCCATTCATACCTCTATGTTCGTACTTCTAATGCGACCGGTCAGAAGCAGTCGCATGAACTAGAGGCAGCATATTGACATGGGTGCGAACTGAAACATGGCAACAACAATCGCATGATCAACGTGGCAGCACTATCACCAGTTGCAATCAACAGTCGTATGTCGCACGTCCCGCGGTAGCAGTTGTCATACACATACCTAATCGTGGCATGGATAGCCTAGTAGCGCGAGTAATATTCTAGAACATAATGGCTGCTGTTTCATGAGATTCTTAGATTAAATTGAAACCCACAGCCGGGCACCTGCACTTATAGAATATTCGCCTGAGGGCGGTCATTCTGGAGAAGCCCTATTCTGTTGTTATGCCAGCGATTTATGCCAGGAAGTGCTCCAGGACGAAGAGCTGTCTGTTTGCGGCATCTGTGACACTGGCATGGGCGTTATCCTTCTCATGGCCGTTGTCACATGCTTTTTATGTAGTATGTATAGACACAGAGAGAGTTTTGTGTTTCTGTTGGCACGTAATGGTGGCTGTTTTTCGTAACAATATAAGCTCTCGAATTCCAAAGCCGCTGCACCTAAGGGTCCCTCTACAATAGGGTGGCTCTGAACCCCACCTATCCCACACCCTATAGAACCGGTTAGAGTCAGAAGAATCCTCCCTACAGGAACTCCGAAGACCCTATCGAGGCCAAAGAATCCTCAAAGGAAACCTATCATACCGCCTTTTTTCGGAATCTGTAGAAGGAACAAACCCTAAAACCCCCAAACCCTAAACACTTCAACCCCAAACCCTAAACCCCTCAACCCTAAACCCCTAAACCCTAAACCCCTAAACCCCTAAAGCCCCAAATCCTAAACCCCTAAACCCTCTGAGCCTCAAGAGCTGTCCTGTAAACCCACTGCCAGATCGCCGTGGCTCGGACGTGGCCCGTGAGCTCTGGCACCGGCCTAAAGCTGACAGGATTTAGGGTTTAGGGTTTAGGGTACTTACAATAATTCAGTACGGCACCCTCAGGCTCCTAGACCCGCGTAATTAGTGGCATCCCAAGATCCCAAACCTTAGGCCCCAAAGCCCAAACCCTCCCTCAGGAATCTCTTGACCCTCTTCGGAGCCTCACGGTATACTACCATATATTGTTGGGACTCTAGCGTAGAGAATTCCCCGGTTTGGCAAGGTTCCCTGGTATCCAGGAAAAGTTCGAAGAGCACGACGAGGCTGGGCGAACTCCGAAACTCGAGCATATTTTGCCTTTGGGGGGGTAGTTAGTTTTTCTCTCTGAGTTTGCCCATAGGCCCCGTAGTAGTTCCTGTTTGGGATTACCTTTTGGAAGTCTAAATATGAACCCCAAAAGGAACTACTATGGGGCCTATGGGTACGCTGCTAGAATAGTGTTTTGTTGTTTTCTCCTTTTGCGCTCCTGGGCTCCTCCTCTAAACGAGTTGACTTCTCGAGCTCTGGAACACAGACACTCCCTGGACCCGAAACCCTAAAGCTCTGAACCCTGATTTGTAAATAGGAGTTTCAGAGAAATCGGAATCCCCCAGTACAGACCGTAAGACTGTGATCCTCATCATCAGGCTGGTTCCCGAATTTGAAACCGAAGATAAGCCTTCCCAAAGGGTCCAAGTATCATTATGGTATGTATATATAGGTTATTTTGGGGGTCTAAGTATATTAATGATACTTGGACCCTTTGGGCTTGCTTTAAGTGTTGGAAGCAGCCATGGTTGCCAAGCAAAGCCTTGCCGAACATGCCGATGGAACTCTTATAGAGCACACTGTAACCCTAAACCTAAAAATCCCCAAAACCCTAAAGGCCTAAAGCCCCAAAACCCTCAGCCCTGAAGCACCCCAAGAGACTCTACTATAGGGGCCTAAATCACTACCATTACTATTTTGGTGATTAGTATAATGGGCCCCGAAACCCTATTCTAAGAAGGCCCCTATATTATAGTACCCTTATAGATCCTTTGTAGTAACCCTTATAGACCCCTTTAAAGGAACTCTATGAAACCCTATTCTAAGGCCCCTAACTCTACAAACTCCTGAGTTTGAGAAGCTCCCCTGGGGCCTTCGACCAGGTCGTTCTGACTTTGTCCAGCGCCATGATCTTCGCCGAGAAGTACTTGGACCCTTTGAGGGATATAAGGGCTAATATTGCGGGCTTCAGTGATCACGGGGGTTTTGGGGGTAAGTTATTTTATGGTTTGTGATGGAAGTCCAATAATTCGTAATTCTCCAGGCTCCCACTTCGATATTAGGGCCTTGAATGCAGTCAAGAAGGCCTCATAAGGATTATCTTAAGCGTTCCATGCCACAAAGGATCTGTATTCCGGTGATCAAGAAGGGTTGGTGAGTTAAGGCCTTGGGTGGGATTTAGGTTTGATGTTTCGCGTTTCGGCGATGTAGGGTTTGTAAGGTTTGGGGTTGACGGTTGAGGTTAAACTCCACTACTATTTGATAATATAAGGGCCTTAATACGTTCCTATACTTTTTTGGGTGTTCCTTAGTATATTTATAGTATAATGGGCCCCAAAACCCTATTCATTAAGGCCCCTACATTATTGAGATCCTTACTGTCCACTCTCGTGAGGATGGCGCAAAGGGCCAGTTTGCAGGTGCTGCGTCTGCGTGGGCCTCAGGGAAGCGAGGTGTCGGGTTCTGGGCTGGTTGGTTCAGGGTTGAGGAAGTAGGGGTTTAGGGTTTAGGGTTTAGAAGTTAGGGGTTTAGGGCTTAGGGCTCTGGGTTGGTCGGTACAGGGTTTAGGGGTTAGAAATTGGGGGTTTAGGGTTTAGGGTTCTGGGTTGGTTGGTTCCGGGCTTAGGGTTTAGGGTCTAGAAATAGGGGTTTAGGGTTTAGGGCTTGGTTGGTTCAGCGTTGAGGGTTCGGGACCAGTTCGGGATTTACAGAAAACAAGGTTTCATGATGCTTCAACTTATGGTTTTTTCAGCCTTAGAATGTTTTTTACAAAGCTAGTTCTATAGAAATGACCCCAACTAGCTTGTGGGGCTCGTATGTTTCAGAAAGAAGACATTTGCTGTGTTTTACGGCCTAAGGAAAGAGGTCAGGATTCCGGGAGTAGGCTTTCTGATAGAATTTCGGGATTTGGGTTGCGGGTTCAGGATTTGGGGTTTAGGGCTCAAGGCCTACAGGTCTAGGGTATGCAGTCAGTCAGTCATGTCCAAGTTGCAATTGCGAGCCCTATCCTTAACTCCGCCGGCAACACACACACATAAGTTGGGGTACCCGACGACAAAGACACTCTAGAAAGAGCAGGAAGGAACAGAGATTGACATGACACACAAACATGTATATGTGTATAGATGTACAAGTCCATGTAGATCAATGTCGATGTGCTCGTACGCCGGCATGTATCCAGGCGTGCACGTGTACATCTTTTAGTCTGTCCGTTCGTGCCCGTCCGTCCGTCGATAGTTGCATGCATCTATGTATGTATGTGTGCGTGCGTGCATGCATGCATGCATGCATGCATGCATGCATGCATGTTTGTAGAGAGTGGGTGTGTGTGTGTGTCTATGTGTGGGTGGGTGGATGGATGGATGGATGGATGGAGGATGTACGTCTGTACGGTGTAGGTATGCACAATTGTATGCTTGCATGCGTGTGCATGCATGTGTGCAGGTGTCATGCATTTTTGCGATGTATGTGTGTACTCAGTTATGCAAGAAAGTAGTGCGAGTGTATAAATGTCGGCAGGTAGACACGTTTGCACGAATCTAGGTATGTGTAGAGAGAGGGGGAGGGAGAAGGAGGGATGGAGGGAGGAATTAATGAATTCAAGGACCCGTACAAAAGTCACGCGAGTCTCTACACTGGATCCGCAAGCCCGTCACAAGCTAGCACCAACTGGAAAGCCAAAGTTCCCAACGGAAACCACTTGCCCAACAGTACGATCCATGGTTTGCCATGCCTGGATCCGCATCTAAACCCTTGCCAGCCACATCGAAGGTGATGGACGCGAGAAAGCTGCACCAGCATTACCTGAGCTTTATGTGGGCTTGGGAGGTCACCGCTCCTGCTTGCTGATCCTAAGTTTTGAGACCCTATGGTACTGACTGGCAGTGGGGCTTGCGGAGTTTGGGGCTAGCTGTCTAAGTCCTTTTCGAATCGAAGGTGTTGCAAGCCCCACCGATCCCGTATTTTTTGTCAGTTTCATAAACTCAGGTTTTGCAACCAGCTACAACTACCACTACTTGGACAATGACAATGACCTGCCAAGACGACGACGACGACGGCGACAACGACAACGACGACTACTACGACTACGACTACTATAGTTGTTGTTCTATTTCTACGACGAGGACGACTGCTTGTTGCTGGGCCACTGCTATTGCCAATGATGCTGCGACAACGCAAGCGGCCGTGACCTTTGTCATGTGTCGTGCAAAAAGGTAGAGCATGTGCATCATCTGACATTGGGTTTCACTGGAGAGCCTCCATTCTTGAGACTTGCATCCGCCATGTGTGGTCTCTGCCCCACCTGTCACAAAGGGTTAGCACAGTTTGACGACATCGCACCACGCAGCCAAGTCCACCATCCCCTAGGACCCTGGCACATACTACAGGGGCCTAAATAATTGCCTGTACTGTTTTTTTGGGGGGGTTCCTTATTATAATTTTAATAACCCTATTCTAATTGTTGAGGCCCCTATATTAGGACCGAAACCCTGTGTCGCCTCGCAGAACAAATCCCACGAAGATCTGGAGCTCGACCTTGAGTTGGAGTTGGACGCCCCTGGAATGATATGATAAGAATTTAGGGTTTAGGAGTTTAGGGTTACGGGGTTACCTAATCCCCGCAAAAAAGTAGGTAAAACAATGGCACAAACCCTATAAAAGGCTATTTTTCTACATACTTTTGGGGTCCAGGTAAAAGAAGCAGACTGCACTGATGGCGCAACTTCTAACACGTTTGCTGCACTAACGTCCGTGCTATTGCTAGTACCACCACGACCACCGCCACTGCCACCGCGAGAGCTGGTGCCACTGCTACTGCTACTTGCACTAGTTAATCACTAGTTCCTTTACGGGTGACCCCAGCAGAACCAATCTCTGTGTAGCTACAGAAAGTCATGAGGAAGTCCGTCCCAAAGAAGACAAGGGGCATCCAGGTGGATGGGCATCCTTTTGGCATGAATTTCGTTCGTATGCTCATGCCTGAAAGTAGGGAGTTCGAACCCTCCTCGATGCTGCAAACCCCTCGCTCAGGACCTTACCACAAAAACCTGAAATCTACTGTAGCTGAGATGGCCAGCCCTACCTACTTGTAGTACCGTAAAGACTCTAAACGCTAAACCCGAAACCCTAAATCGTGAAGACCCTGAACCCTAAACTAGCTTGTGGTGTCTCAGGTAAGGCAACCGCGGAACAGGCGAATTCCTAAAGTCCCAAGCCGAGCCCGATGTATCCTCAACGCAGAGACCACGGTGTGAGAAGCAATAGTAATTAGTAAAGTAGCATTTCTCTGGGACATTCTGCGACTGTATGTAAGGGTGTAGATGTGAGTAGAAACATGTGCGCACGTATTTACTTTAGTGTGTCTTGCCCGCCTCAAAAATGATGGGCACCCGGCCCCGGATAGGACACGCTCAACCTGAGATATTTGTATTTGAGTGTCCAAGGCTCGCGCAAACCGCCATGCGATGGTCCGCATTTGAGCCCAGAAGAGCCTGGGACAAAACTGGGAGAGGTCCACGTGGGTGTTTCATAATGAGCTTGTCGCAACTCCAATCTGGGTGTCCATTCAAGGATCTTCCCACTGCAACAGCCGGTTCGGAAGCAGAAACCTCAAAGCGGACCCGGTTTAGGGATTTGTTGTTTGGATCCATGGTTTTAGGGTTTGGGGGCTAATGCTAGATCCAGCATCCGACAATGAATCCTGGCCCCAGCCCTCAAAAGCCTGAACCCTGCTTCATGATAAGAGCCATCAGTGGGTTACCAACCCAAAACCCCCAAAACCCTGAACCGTGAGCCCTTACCAATACTATTTTGAGGGGTTCCTTATTGTAATTATAGTATAATGGGCCCAAAACCTTATTCTAAATATTAAGGCCCCTATAGTACCAAGTTAGATCAGCCAGCGCCTGTAATTTTTTGGCCACTCGAGTTCTTGCTCGGACGAAGTTTTAGACATCGCAGAACCAATGTGTCAGTTTCCGAAAATTAGGGGTACCTTATTTTGGGGTCCTTAGAATAAGGATCCTACTATTTCGGGTACTATGTTAGGGTTTCAACATTGCAGAAGTAGGATCCGTAGCTGTGGTAGCAATGCCAGAAGGCAGCGACAGTACCAGTTGTCGCATGAGGAAGTCTAACCTCGACAGTAGCAACAAATAAGTATCAAGACACGGGACCATAGATCGTTGATGCTAACCTACCATAGTCTTTTTCGTTCCGTGCTCGGAAAATGTATGCGAACTTTGTTTGCTTTGGATCCTAATCGAACAGGTTAGGCTATGGTTGGCTAAGTGTCGAGACCGACTTCTGTAATTTCTCGATGCATACGGAACCGCTCTCCATCAATGTAGGGGCCGCTTAGGATTTCGGATTCAGGTGTAGAGTTGGGGATTCCGGGACAGCATAGGGGCGTCTTGTTCAGGATTTAGGGTTTCATTAACTTCGGGTTAGCAGGCTTTGAGGTCAACGGTCTAGGTGGATGATGGTAAAGGTGGCCATGTTGGTCTGTGATGCTCACGAGTGATGACGTGTGTTTCCTTCTTTGTCTTAAGCACGGTGGTAATATGTTATGAGTTCAGTCATAGTGATGGTGCTTAATTACCCGGCACTCAGGTTACTGATGGCGGTGGTCATGAAAATATGATGATGGCAATGGAAATGCTGGCAGTCTCAGAGGCTGTGGGGCAGTAACGCAATCATCCCACACACAGGAGCTGACCGAGCAATTGCATCTTTTGGTTGTCATTCTTTTTCACACGAGACTCTACCCAAACCCTGATGCTCCTTGTCAATATTCTTGGTTTCCAAGGGCCCCCAACCTTTCTCCAAGGCCTTTCGTCCAAATCATGTATCCCCGCAACACACAAGATGCGAACCTACTGGAACCTAGACAGTTGTGGTTGGGTCTTAATTCGGTTTCTTCTCATATATATATATATATACACATACTTATATATATATATATACACATACATTCATACATGCATACATCTCTGTAGGGATCCTCAATAAGGACAGCAGCCTCAACCCACCGCCCCACAAAGTCTGAACCCTAAGACCCCAACGCCCGGCAGTCTCTGAACCTGAGAACCCCAGAACACTGAAATCCCAAGCCCCAAAATCCCCCTGCGAGCAGCCCGAAGACCCGAAGATTCAAAGACTCCGGCAGTTTCAGCCTTTGAACACTAAGCCCGAAACCTAAGCCCTAAACCCCAACCTTCGATCCTAACCCCCCAACCCTAAGCCTTGCCTGGGGCCCTCAAGACCATTTTCAAGGGCTTATACAAGGAATTCCAAAAGAGGAAGCCCCAAAAAGGTGGGTTCTCTAGGGTCTAGGTAAACGCTATTTAAACCCTAAGCTCCTGAGCTCAGCGCTAAACCCTATATGGGAGTTTCCGAAAATTAGGGGTACCTTATTTTGGGGTCCTTAGAATAAGGATCCTACTATTTAGGGTACTATATTAGGGTCCCCTATTGTCGGAAACTCCCTAAACCCTAAACCCCTTGTAGAACCCCTCTAGATCCCTTTAAGGAACCCTTCAAAGGAACCCTAGGGTCCCCTATTTTCGGAAACTCCCATATACCATCAACCCCGGCTCATGTTGAGGACCGGGCTCCTACCGAGACTGGCGCTCAGATCTTGCAGCAGACGTAACAGGTTGAGGGTTGAGGGGTAGGGGTGTTTTAGGGATTTAGGGCTTAGGAGTTTAGGGTTTTAGGTTTGGGGGTTTAGTTTTTTTGTGTTATGTATGCTGGGGCAAGTGTTTTTTGAATCAATTCCATCATGTCGTTGTATGGTACATTGACTGTTTTTCAGTTGAGATCCCAAGCCTCGAACGCTAAGAGTCATTATGGACCCTAGCAAGACTTAGCTCGATGCCCCTTGGCCCGCAACACCCGTCTCCAAAGCGAAATTGCTTGAGGCAGAAGCCACGATCTCTAAAAGCCGCTAGTTGCAAGTCCCTTCAGCGCTTAAACCAGGCACCAAAACATGTTCAGACAACAGCAAGCACGAACAGCATAACGTATTTAGACAGACTCCTCAAAACAGCAAAGCCTAAAGCCTAGAGCTTTCAGCTTGACCCTAAGCTGCAGGGAAGGCGCCCACCGGGATGCTAAGAAGCTATGAGTGGAGTGCTCCACTTGGCCCAGGGTCGGCACCCGACCAAGCCCTGGGATGGTGCAGAGTGATGATACAAAATACTCTAGGAGTCAGTCTGGATATAGAGGTTTATGAGGGTCTGTAAGGGTTTTATGTTCGGTGTATGTGGAACGATATGCTTTCGTTGAACTGAAGGCGTCTAAAAGGGGTTGGGCGTATTCGGGTATACTGAAATGAGTAGTGAACCAGCAGCTCGTGGTCTGTGGCCTCCGTCGGGATGGTCCGAAACTGTCGGAATCAGTACCAGGAAGTCCTAACAGTTTTTTGTACGGTGTTTTGTAGTGGTGTAGTTACATGTTCTATTGCGTGGTATTGGTTCATTTGTAGGCTTTTGCGGATCTCCAAAATGTGTTTTGATTCGCTCACATTCGAACGGAATACGAAACTGCGCTTAAGAAGACTTGGGCTTCATTCAGTGTATTTAGAACAACTCAGCAGATGCTTGAGTTTATGTGAATGTGTGTTGTTTATTTTATTTGGTGTGTGTGTGTGTGTCTGAGTGTGTCCACACGGGTGGGCTGAGAGGTTCGTTGACGATGGGGCATATGGGCAAAGAAACGCTGACATTTGCCAGTGCATACATGCATACGTGGACACCTACCTACCTACCTACCTACCTACGTACCTACCTACCTACTTACTCACCTACCTACGTGCTACCCGCCTGCCTACCCACATACGTGCATACATAAATACATATACATACATACATGTATATGCATACACACGCATATACATCTTTATGTTCATATTCGTAATTGTGCATTTACATATGCATATACACAGTTTATATACAGATCGGAGGTACGTAGGCAGATGCAGATGCAGTTCTATCTCAAGTTGTTCCTCTGCCTGATTGCCTCCCACTGCTAAGTCAAAGATCGAACGGGACAAGAGGACAATTTCGTTTCGGGGCTTCATGGTTTTGTTACTAGCAAGTCTTCACATAGTCTCAGTCCTCAATGTTGTATTGTATTCACGTCTTGCACCATTGACTTTGCCAATGGGATTAGAGTGTCCCGCCATCTTTGCAAGAGCCTGCAAGACTGCGCGATGCAGGTTCAGCAATAGGATTAGAAAGTTCTGGCATATGTTGGGGGCTGCAGCAAGTGATAGGTTAGGTACTCGTGGTGATACCTCAAGCGATTGAAGTTTAACCGCGTAAGCCATGGTTGAACTGCATTATTAACGGCAGAAACCGTTGAAATACTTTCAGCTGCAGGATTGTTTTGTTTAAACATGTCGGTGCTTAATGGGCTTAATGAGTATGTCAAGCATGTTTATCTCCCCCACCCACCATGAATCAGGAGTCAGACGACGTATGTATAGTTCGCGCGTAAGTACATAGTACTGCAAACCTCTTACAAGCGTTTAACCTCGACAAGAATTTCTGCACGATCGATTGTACTAGGTGTTCCTGCAAGACGCAGTTCCTGTCTAGGGGTTCTCGTAAAAACCGCCAAATAAGTCTAAATTGGAATATAAAACATGTACATATACATATATACCTGGTTGTGTATGTACATACATATACATACGCATGATATGGGCTTTACTACTTTACTCGGCTTTCTTCAATATATTGCAATTCGAATAGTCTTAGTTCGAGTTGTGCCTCCTCCTGATAGTCTGGCCTCCTTGACTTTTCAGTTTCGGGTTTACAGATGATGGTAATGATACTACCAATACAGCTAGTAATTGATAATAATACTAGTAGCTGGTTGATGGAAAAGGTTCCGGTTCCACATCTGAGCCCGCTTCCAGCAGGCTCTGTCCAGTCAACCATCGTAGGTGTAGGTGCGAGCCGTCCAGGGGCGTGCCACGTGAGCCCCTGACTAAGTGCTGCAGGAACCTGAGCATAGTCTGTCGCATGATATCTACAACAGATGCCTTATTATAAGCCCCACAACGAACCACAGAATCCCGACCCTCGCCTCATCCTGTCATGTCCCTGAAAGCTGCGGTGCTCTCGGCGACAAAGTGCCGAGCCGAGTCGCAATTCGTACTGAGCGCAGCACGCAAATGACCTGAGCTGCCCAAACGCTCTGTGCAGAATCCTGTAACCCTAAACCGGACATGATCGTGCAGCCTACACTGGCCTAAACATTTTGAGCAAGCCCTACGCTCTGCAAGCCTTAATTGAGCCTGTGATCCCACATAAACCCTCTACAGGGTGCCGAAGATCTGCATAAGCTTGCGGGTTATAGACCTATAGAGACTCCAGGTCTGCCTGAATGGCCGAACAGTTTATCTCGAACCCTCAATCCCAAACCCCACCTCAAACTACCAACACCTAGTTTTGGGGTCCCATTTTGATCATATGCGGGTTCATTATGAGAACCTGCAAAACGTAGGTTATGATAGCGCCAGGTAGACCATCAACCCGAAACGACAGATTCTGAGTCGCGATCCTGGTGTAGCGACCTTGACAGCTCTAGTCAACAAACCTAGGTTTTTGTATCAGTTTTGAAAAGTTTAGGGGGTTAGGGTTTAGGTTAGGATTTCCAAGTAAGAGGGTTTAGGGGCAGGCTTGGCCAGGTAGAGGGGCTGGGCGGGGAGTAAATATGCATATATATATGCATATATATATATATATGCATATATATATATGGATCATGTGTTTATACAGCTTGAACCATCTGCAAATATTGTAGTTATATAGATGGACAATAGACTTGGATGCTGGGCCGTTGATGGGAGTATGAAGGCATCCCACGAACCCTGAATGAAAGAACTACCCTCAACTACTTTGAGGACCACAAAAATAATGCCATATACGTGTCTGAACTTCACCGGTAGTATAGTATCCTGTTGTGTAGTCCCTACACCAGCATACTACAACATGCCCCTACACCCTATTCTAACCACTGAGGCTCATATTATGCCTCAGCTGAGGGCTCGGTTTCTCTGAGCACGGCAGAGGCATGAGCCTTCCCTGGGTAACGAAGGCCCAAGCCCTTTTAAACCAATCAACCCGATACCCCCAAAGTCCCAAACTAAGCCCTCAAGCTCTCAACCTACTCCAGACGCCACAGCTCCGAGATGTGTTATTCTGCGTTTGGTGCAGATGACGGAGTTGCATGAATGCAATCCGTCCAGTCAGACGTGGCTCGTCTACAGTAGGGTTCCCTTCACATTGACTCTAGGATATACTCTGGGTACCCAAAGTCTGACACCGGAGGGACCCTAACGTAGAACAGCCAACATCCGATACACAGTCAAGATTTTTTGTTCTTGAGCATCTTTCAATCTCTGCGGAAGTTTGGTACTTCCAGCTCGTCCCGGGATTTGGACAGGGTGCGGGCCTGCCTATTTCCTAACGAAGCCCGGCCTAGCGCCCAGGGTTCCAGGTGTAGAGTGTATTTACACATGTGGGGTCTGAAGAACATTGGTTCGGGCCAGATCGGATTCAGTTAGTAAGTTTTTCGGTTAATGGTACTCGCCTTACGTTTACGCACCTAATCAACCATAACTATTACCCCCTTCCCTCCCCCAGTTCCTCCACTATTTCCGGTGCAGCTGCATGCAAGCTACACTTCCGTCAAGAGATGTCGCGAGTCTGGGATGCACATATGCCACGAAGTGCATGGTGGCATCCTGGGTCTTGGATCCATGGAGGCAAGAGCCATCATGGAGTCAACAACAAGTGGCTGTCGATGATGGCCGTTTTCTGTCTGGTGCTTAGTAGGGAACGGGGCAGTGGGTTATGGTGCGGGATTATTCTTGGGGACTTCAAAGGGACTACTATAGGGATCCATTCCCCCATTCCCTACTAAGCACCAGGGAGTTTAGTCGGTCTTGTGATGGTCATGCTCAGGCGAGGGCAATCGAAAGTTGAAGCGCAGCCAAGCCCCTGAGCATGCCCCTCACGATCGATGTCTACTGTAGGTCGCCTTGACTGTCTCCGGTTAGTGCAGCTCATTGCAAAAAGCGCGGTCTCAAGACTTCCTCAAGGAGACACGGAAGTTCTGGTACTAGACGAATCGTGAGACCCGCGGCCCTCTTCCCAGATCTTTCCGAAACAGTCACCCACAAAATGCTGGATGAAGCCCTCAATTTGAAGCCACTTCTGCCTAGTCTTAGACTTTTCCAAGCAGTCTGAACAACGATGCACTAACCTTTTATTGTAACAGTAACCCGCTATGGTAATAAACACTCAGCCATGCTGTGTTCGTAACCCCTTTAGCCTGAGTCTCAACCACTTTTTCGGGCTGTCATTGTGCATCTTGAGATCTCGAAGTATACACAGGGTGCACAACCTCATAGCTGTTGAAATCAGGGTCCACTTCGAGATTAAGTGGGTTTATGTATATGTATATGTATATGTATATGTATATGTATATGTATATGTATATGTATATGTATATGTATATGTATGTATGTACGTATGTATGTGTATATATATATATATACAAATTACACATATTTACGCACATTTTATACACCCTGGGGTTTCTATAGTAGTCTGACTGACGAACATGATGACAGCGAAGCCCGCAGCTAGCTCCTGCATGCCACATGCATGTTCACTCGGATTTCAACTGGTGTTCACAATTTGTCAGATTGTTCCCTGAGGCTTGTTTCAGTTTTTGCAAGAGTTCCGAAAATCAATGTTTCTGTTGTTTGTCCGACTCTTCTTTGTATTTCCTGCGTTTCTCTTATGTCTTTCTACCTAGTTATTTCAGCCCTATGTGCCTACTTTTTATATATTGCATGTGTTGTTTCTTTTCCTATTCTTGATCCGCAAACATCAAGATCCTCAATGTTGTTTTATGCGTGTCCTATTTGTTTGATTCTGGGATTTGACCAGGGTAGCGAAAAAGCATAATGCTAATCTACAACAACGGATTAGTACTCTGAGGCCGAGTTCCTACATGTTGGGTACTGATTTCGAAGTTCCAACACCCCAAACCCCCCAAAGCCCTTAAACCTAAATTCCCAACACCTGTAAACCCTAAACCCCTACCAGCACCCCCCCAACTACCCTCTAAAATACTCTAACTACCCACTATAAAAAACCGTAGTAAGGGCTCTTTTAAAGGGCCCTTGGGGGGTCCTGGTAGTTGCCAAACCCCCCAGCCCTCCAGGCGGAGATCTCTTGGCATTCAGCTTGGGGATCTGGATCCTCTCCGACTTGTCAGCCGCTTTCAGAAAAGACTGCCGAATCATATGACGCCCCAATACCCTCCCCTTTCGCCCCACATTCCCACTATCGTGGTCCGTACGGACTCCATTCAATTCTAGCTGAAGCCGCAGTGCTGAACCCTTGAAGTCCCCTTTTTACTTTTACGTTGTGCACCACTCCGCTGCCTGCAACATGGCGCCTTTGGACGACGTTTCAACCGAGGAGCTCTGATGACGAGCACTGCTGTTTCAACTTCTGCTTGCACTGCTGTTGGTCTTGAACTAGTAGCGCTGTGTATTGCTGGCATTGTCGCATTATCAGGATTATAATGTTGTTGGTGTTGCTACTGCTGCTGCTGCTGCTACTGCTGTTGCTGTGTCTACTCCCCTTTCTCCAGTGTTGATTGTAACTTTGCGACTTAGGTGGTTGTCTCGAGCTAACATAGGGGCCTAAACACTTATCAAGCACTACTATTGTGATAGTCCGTGATTACATCTGCAGTATAGTGTACCCCCAAAACCCTATCCCAATTATTATTGACCCTTTTGTATCTGACCTTTGGAGTCTCTCGAGCTCTCTCTCTCTCTCTCTCTCGCTCTCGCTCTTTGTGCTGTGTTTTTTGTCGGTTGTGTGTATGTCCTTTGTCGGTGTCCACTGCGTCCGTGCTGCTTCTCTCGTCCCTCATTTGGTTGCTTCTTGACTCAAGACTCTGGGTTTTGGGGGGTCTTGAGAAACAGGATCCTGTCATTTGGTGCAATTCAGTGTATGTGGGGCCTCTTACATGGAGCCCCTTACCTTACCATGACCTGCTTCTTTGTATGATCTCACCATCAACTCTAATCTCGAAATTTGAGGAGCCCCTACAAAAAAGGATACCAAACGGGCCGGGTTACCGTCCAAAATCCCTTAATTAAGGAATATACCTTAATTCATATTGGGGATCCTATTATGATTTAAGGTATATTCCTTAATTAAGGGGTTAAGATCTTCATTCCCTAAAACCCCCGAATCTGCCTTAGGAGCTCTCCGTGCACGACTCCCCAGAAGAGGACGAGGATAGCGCCGACCTCTTAGGCTTTACTATAGGGGCCTTTATAGTGAACCCCAGAAAGTTGGAACATGGATTTAGGATGATTAGTGCTGGGATCCCCTATACTTTATCTTAAAGGCATGAGGCTAATGATGTTCCAACTTTCTGGCTTCTACTGTATAATTGCCTGTACTATTTTGGGGGTTCCTTATGACAAGTATAGTATAATGGGCCACAAAACCCTATTCTAATTATGTTAGCTACTTTGAGAACGACTGCAAGCTTCTTTTTTGGGCATGGCCCCCAATACACATATGCGTATATATATATATACACACACACACATCTGATCTGTATATACGCATACAGGGTACAGATCACACAGGTATGTTTACATAATGTACACATATGTGTACATGTTTAGATCGTATAATAAGGGAGTTGAGGATGTTTTTGTCCGAATAGCCGGGATCCTCTTTTGTGGCTCACTGGTAGTCACTGCTTCTAAGCCCTTCAGCGATTGTTGGGCAGAGTCCATCATTTCCGATTGTGGTGTTACGGTTCTGACCGGTTGCTGCGAAAAGAGGTTACAAGAGCTATCGCAGCTATTCTAATAGTCTCAACAGCGAGGAGCTCTTGAGATTTTAAAGTACAAGACAAACATGCATTCAGAAGGAATATTCAGAAGGTAGTAGGAGAACGTTTCATCTAATACCAGCAACCCTATAGCACTCTTGTTTTGCTAGATGGAAACCTACACATTCAAAATGCCAGCAAGCCAACATACAGAAAACCCAACAACAGAAACACATACAGACGACGAGCCACAGACACGCACAGCAATCGAACAAAACACGACGCACACACACGCACAACAAACCAACAAAACACAAAAACACATGAAACCCACACACACACACACACACACAAAAACACACTCACACACTCACACACTCACACACACACACACCGCGCACTCGAAGAGCACTCCAGGAGACGGCCTTAAGGGAGGCTCTTCTGGACGACCAGGTGGCGGAAGAGATCCGAGCCCTGCACCTTGGCTAAAGCTCGCAACTCGGGGTGCAGGACACTGAGTTAGTACCATAGGGGCCTTCATTACCGATTTATGTTTTCGGGTTAGAATAGCGTTCCTTTTGAGGGCTCTATATAAGGGTGCCTTCAAGGGTTCTATATGGGATCTATATAGGGGCCTTAATTACCTATACTGTTTTGGGGGGTTCCTTATTATGGTTATAGTATAATGGGCGCCCCGAAACCCTATTCTAATTATACAGACCCCTATAGAACCAGGACCCCCAAGGGCCTTCCAATAGAGCCCTTATGTTCCGTAATAATGGGCATTTGGGTTAAAACAGAGGGTATTTCTGGGGTCATGTATGTATATGTATATATGTCTTCCATGTAGACATGTGTGATGATCGATGATAGGGGCTGGATTGGGCAACCTCGCATACTCTGTTGTGGCAGTTCCGAGACATGTCGTTCTCACATTGTGTTGCAGGTCATCAATACTGAGGAGTCCTCGGTAGCTCCCAGAAGAGCTGCATTCCTTGATCGGGCCTGGCCTGTAGCGCCCCCAACTACCCTCCGTTATACCCCCAATATCCACTATCATAAGGGCTCTATTAAAGGACCAGAAGGGCTCTATTACAGGACCACAAGGGCTCTATTGAAGGACCACAAGGGCGCTATTAAAGGACCATAAGGGCTCTGTTAAAGGGATTTGGGGGTCCTGGTAGTGCCCCATGTCCTGTAAGTTTCGCGTTTCGGAGTGAAATGCCATCGGAGGCCTGGCTGCAGCCACTAAACGCTGTACCGCCTCGCTGGAAGAACCCTAGTGCCCCAAAAGCCTGAAATCATTATCATCCCCAAATCCCAAGAGCCCTGAAGAACACAGCTGAAATATCACTAGACACGAAGACTAACACATACCTATAGGTTTAGATTGTCGAGCTTGCGAAGTCTAGGATTTTACGTTGCAGTTGTCGAACCCGGTCGAGAAGCATTCGCCCGCTTCAGCCAGGCCTCTTCACACTAAACTCTGAACCGAAAACCCTAAAGCCCCAAAGCCCTATAATTGCTCTTAGCTCTAAAACCCTAAATTCAAAAAGAAAGCCCTAAGCCCTAAACTCCAAGGAATGAGGAGATGGATGAGTGCCTAGCGGGACTTGAGCAGTGGCGCGAACAGCGTGCTCGCGAACGGGAGGTCGGAGTCGAGTATGTGGGTGATGGGTTTTTGTGGGTCTAGGGCTTTGGGGTTGCAGGGTTTTAGGGTCTAGGGTTGAGGGTCCAGGGTTTAGGATGTTCAGGGTTTCAGGGTCTAGGGTGTGAGGTTTAGGGTTTGGGCTTCAGGTTTGTAGTGCAGGCTTCAGGGTTGAGGGGCCGGGGCCGGGGGGAGGGTGGAGAGCCTGCATGAACAATTTGGACGAGTTCATGGTCCAGGCAACATCAGGTTTTGGATGGTCTGGGGTTCAGGGTTTAAATTTAGTTATGCTGGTTTATGATTTCAGGTGTTGGGTTTTGGTTTTAGGGTAGGTGGTCTGAAGTGTAGAGCAAAGTTGCCGGGGGTACTTTCGGAGAAGCACATGTCCCTGCCTGGTTCTATTGCAAAGCCCCTAACGAGGCCCCACTAGAACTTGCCACTAAACCCCAAAAGCCCTAAACCCTAAACCCCTAAAGCCCTAAATCCTAAACTGCCGACCATCCTCAGCCTTGATCTCCAAGCCCAGCAGTGTTCGAGAAGAGTTCTGAAACCTCACGGAGTGTTTGAAGGAAGCCGCTTTAATGGTTTAGGTTTAGGGCTGTAGGATGGGATTTCGGAGGGGTTGGTTGCACATCGAGGGGCAGTCATTACTTCGCGCCTTTGGAGACTTGAGAGGGTACCCTAAAGCCTAAACCCAAAACCGTAAACCCTAAACCGGTGAAGCACAGCGACAGGCTCTCGAGCAGCAGCTTGAGGACGAGTACGCAGCTGGGCTGTGGTTTGGGGCTTTAGGGTTTAAGGCTTTAGGGTCGTATTTAGGGATTTCAGGGTTTAGGGTTTAAGGCTTTAGGGTTCTTCGTATTTAGGGATTTCAGGGTTTAGGGTTTAAGGCTTTAGGGTTCTTCGTATCTGGTGTTTCAGGTTTTAGGGTTTACGGGTGTGGGATCGACTCGGAGTTTCAGGCGCTTTCAAAGACAAAAGGTGCGCGTGTTTGTCAATGAGATTGATAATATAGGAGCCTTAATAATTAGAATAGGGTTTTGGGGGCCCTTCTACCATAATTATAATATGGACCCCCCCCCAAAAAAAACAGTATAGGTAATTATGAAGGCCTCTATGTATATAAGGTTCTCATTTCCAGTGCTCCCTAAGCTCGAAGCCCCAAGCCCTTTGCAGGACATCCTCGACCCCACCCAAATCCGAAGCCTTACAGCCTGACAGCCTAACAAGCCCTATAGTGCTACTCCCTGAACGGTCACCCTGAGCTTTAAGCACAGACCACGAACCCTGACGGCCCGTTATATGCCAGCCCAATATCCATCTCTCTCTGTCTCTCACTCCGTGCTTCCCCAGACATCTAGATCTGAACCCGAAACCCTATTTGAACATAGAGCTGCAAACTCCCCTTCAAGCCCTAGCTGCCAAATCGCAAACTCACCTAACCAAGTCCTTTCCTCAAGTTCAGAAAACCTTTGCCCTCAAGTTCAGAAAAGGCTTCAAGTTTCCTACACCCCAAGACCTCTGTAGCCGTGTTCTATGATGTGCGAGGGTTGAGGGGAGATGTAAGTGTGTCTGGTACAGACAGGCTAGACACCAGTAATCGGGAGACACATGCAAAATCAACAATCCGCCACCTTAGGAGGCTTCGTCCCAAATTTCCTAACTACCGCCCAAGACAGATGTAAAGGTCTTAAAGCCCATTGAAAGCATGCTATCAAGCCCAATATAGCCTTCAGCCATAAACGACGCTCTATACATACACACGTGCATGCATGCATGCATGCATGCATGCATGCATGCATGCATGCATGCATGCATGCATGCATGCATGGCTTAATACGTACATGCATACATACATACATACATACAGACAGACAGACATACATACATACATATCTGCATACCTACATACTGACATACCTCCTAGCGCATGCATACAGACATACATCCATATGTGCATGATTGCATACTTGCATGTTTACGTACAAACATATGTTAGTTTGTGTACATTCATATGTGCATATGTATATATCTATATATATATATATATACGTATATATATATATATGTACACACACACACACATATACGTATATACACACACACATTGACAGATACATATATTATTATTATTATTATGATTATTGTTATTATTATTATACACATACATGCATGCATACATACACACATACATACATCTATCCATCCATGCATCCATACATCCATACATCATACATCCATCCATCCATCCATCCATCCATCCATCCATCCATCCATCCATCCATCCATCCATACATACATACATACATACATACTTTAGGCCCTCCGAATGGCGGAGCTGGACGATTCGCCTTGCTCACCGCATCCTGGCGACCAAGATCAGTTTCCAACGAAACCTAAATCTGAAATGTATATCTAGTGGTTGCGGTTCAGGATTATTTAGGGTTTAGAGCTGGGTCTTCAGGTTTCGGGATTCTATGTTGCAGGTTTCGCATTGGTCTTGAAAATCGTCAGGCGTGAGCCTATTTTTTGGATCAGGCGGAACTGTGAAAAAACTCAAGTCTCGGGCTGCAGGTGCTTGAACAGACATGCTCCCCCCCCCCCCGCTTACACCCNTATGGGGACTTAAACAATTGCCGAGATTCCTCCTTCGGCTAGCATTCTGCTTTACTTTCGATCACAAAACTACTCCAACTAATACACGGGCCTAAATAGTTACCAATGCTATTTTGGGGGTTCCTTATTATACTTATGGTATAGATAGTGGGCCCCAAATTTCAAAACCCTTTCTAATTATTAGGGCCCCTAGATTCTATGTTCGCGACCAGTCGAGCTGAGGCACGACGATATCGAGGTCCAGAGCCCGTCATGGGCGCAGCGGGTAGCCTACGTCCCTGAGATTGCCGAGGGAGTTCCTGCCGAAGGACTGGAGCTTTGAACCCCAATTTCACTTTAGTGGTTCAGGGTTTGGGCTCCATGCTGTTTCTGTAGCTGAAGTTTATGTTTGTATACACATAGACAGAGTAGGGGTTCGGGAAGTTGTCTTAACGCTTTCCGGTTTTTGGGGTTTAGGGCCGTAGGTTAGGGTTTTGAAGGTGGCAAGGTTCGTGGTCTAGGGCTGAAGTTTTTAGTGTCGGCGTATATATACATCAAAAAACTTTGNCCCCCCCCCCCCCCACCCGGAATGCATCTGTAGAGCCTCTGTAGCCACTCCGGAGGCTTCAATAGGGGTCTGGGCCGTGAAAGGCTGCTATTGAAGGCTAGTGAGTGGTTTCTGCTGTCAGGTTCAGTTAACGGCCCCCGAGCACCCTGAGGCCTTGGAGCCCTGAAGCCTTGGATGCTGAACTCCATGTCTTGAAGCCCTGTTCTTCGTCGACACGGTTTAGATTTAGGGTTTAGGGGTTTAGGGTTTATGTTGCTCACCATTCAGAGGCTGAATCTGCGATTTGGGGGTGGGGCCCGAGCCTGCTGGTTCGGGTGGGTAGCCATTCGCGATGAGTGGGTTTAGGGTTTAGGGTTTAGGGACCTTCGAAGCTTGAACCCTGAACACCGAAAGCCCGAAGCCCAGCCCACGAAAAGCCCTGACGTACAAGCTCAAGAAGCCCTTCACAGCCCTTCTGGGAGTTTCCGAAACTAAGGGGCCCTAGTATAGTACCCGAAATAGTAGGATCCTGATATATGGACCCCCAAAATACAGTGCCCCCAATTTTCGGAAACTCCCAACCCTAAACCCTAAACCCTATAGATCCCTTATAGGAACCCTTATAGATCCCTTTAAAGGAAGCTCTCGATCTTTAAGCAGGACCGACTCTGAGAGCGGAGATGGTGGTGGCGGGGACCGACGCGCCTCGCTTGGAAGAGCTCCAGGTGCGGCCGAGATATGGGAGTTTCCGAAAATTAGGGGTACCCTATTTTGGGGTCCTTATAATAAGGATCCTACTATTTAGGGTAGTATATTAGGGTCCCCTATTTTCGGAAGCTCCCATATACCTGAATCGGCAAAACTATACCGTGTTAAGGAGCTATGCAAGGAACTCACAAGAAGGAACCAAAAGCTAGGTGAGTTCAGGCTTCGAGGTTTTGTCCCCAAACCCTGAGCTCTAAGCCCTGATACTGAGCTTTCCACAATGTGGATTCTGCTAACCGACAAACAGGCTAGGCGGAAAAAGGCGTTCAACAAAAAGAAAAAAAGCCCTGACACTGATACCTTCTTGAGTTTTGGGGGTACGGTGGTTAAGCTTTAAGGGTTTGGGGGCTTTCGACCTGGGTGATTACTATCTACCGGGGACCTTCCCGGATCTCCACCGAATATACGTCACCAGAATCAGGACCCCGAGTAGTTTGGAGAACCCCGGGCCCACTTTCGCATCTCGGGCCTCTTCAGTCGGTCGATCTCGGTCTCAAGATATGCATTATGACCGTCTTTGTGATGCACTTAAGTCCTCGAACAAGCGCTGCAATACCTTAGCCTTAGCCTTAGACTGTGCACCTCAAGTTCAGCAGAAAGCTTTAAAGCCTTCAGGATACCTGAGCCGTAAATCCTGAAGCACATGATCAGTGGGGTTTAGGGTTTAGGGGTTTCGGCTATGTGCATGGAGCGACTGAGATATCCACGCAATCCTTTTTAACTGCGGCCCACTTCATATGTTTACTCCGTTCGATCTTGAAGCACAACCACACCTGGAGCCCAAACCACGAGCTGTTTAGAGGGTTTGGGGTTGCGTAATCGACCCTCAACGCTGAACCCTAAACCTGTGTAAAAGCAGGTGGAAAAAGGTGCTGAAAAAAACTGTAGGCCCTACAAAGGTTTTATATAATTCTCGGAGGCCTACCTTTCTCGGATTCGATAACCGCATTCAACACAACCAGAAAGCCCGAAACCCAAACCCTAAACCCGAAAGCCTCAAGCCCCTAAATTACACTATAACCCTTATAAAAACCCTTTCGAGAAAGCCTTCTAGAACCCTGAAGGCTCATGCCTTTAAGGAAAATTATAAGGGATCCTAGCACGAATCCTCCTAAAGCCATGTTCCAACTTTCTGGCTTCTACTATAAATCCTAAGCCACCGAGCAGGTCGGTGAGCGGCGCCTTGCGAAGCTGCGCGCCGAGGTCGAAGAGCTCCGGCGTCGGGAGGCTGGGGATTTGGGCACAGGGTTTAGTAGGGTTTAGGATTTCGGCTCTTGATTCAAAGCTCCTTAAACTCCTTCAGGGTTCTTATATAGGGTTCAGATTTAGAGGCTCTTAAACGGGTTACTGGAGGGTTTTGGTGTATGTGATACTGTGCATAAAACCCTGCAGGTCCATGTACCCAAATAGTATATACTTTGGCCTCAATGTACCTATACAGGGAGTACTTTAAGGCCGAAGTATATGCTATTTGGGTACATGGACCCTTAGGGTAAAGAAGAACTACAAAGGATTCGGAGGCTGGAGATAAAGCTCTTGAAAGGCTTCTTGAAACTGTTCTAGTCAGAGTTTCTATTTAGGGTACCTATAAGCGTTCGAACACGGGCGTGTTGTGGTTTCGGGTCCATTTTTCAGGTAGGGTCTTGGGGCTTTAAGGTCTAAGGATCTGGGTTTAGGGTTCGAGTAGGGGTTTTAGGGTTCGGTGCTTGCGGTTAAGGGCTCTATATGTTCCGTATGAAGGAGCCCAGTTATACGTTGAGAATTTCCTAGACCCCCCGCCCCCCCCAGACCGGCAACCAAGTCGATGCCATGCGAGGCAGCTGGGGACCTGGTCGAGGGAGACACCGACCTCGATACGAGGCCCCCTGACAAATCTTCTAGGTTTACGGTGGGGCGTTAGCTTCGGATTTGGAATCTCTGATGAATGAACAGTCAAAGCCATTAAAAACTGCGTTGAACGCCCTCGAACAGATCGATTAAACACCGAGTGCCAAAATCCAATGTCAAGTTCCCAACTACCCTAAACCTTAAACCCTAAACCTTAAACCCTAAACCCTAGGTCCAATTTTAACACCTACATCGGAAAGCCCAGGCCTGAAGATCTGGAGCGCATGGAGATGCGTCTTGTGGCTGCCAGGGGAGCAGCGGAGGAGGCACAGCAGGCGAATCTTGGCCTTTTGGTTCAGGGGCTAAGGGGGTTAGGGAGTTTAGGACTTAAGGCGTAAGGCCACTGCAGATCATCCCGAAACGTTCTGCGCCGCTTAGCTTAAGCTCTAACTTTTGAAGTCGATGTTCCAAGTCCATCTCTGGCCGATCCCCCTGGTATGAAGCCTTAGATTCTTGTTTCGAAGAATACAAAGGTCTAATGCAGACACTTGGGAACACTAGGTATAGGAAGCTTCCAGGTAAGACTATAAGCCCAGAGCCCAAAGTGCACGTCACTCCATACAATATGCAAAAACATGCGCATGTGTGTATGCACCGTATGTGTGTGTATATATATATATATATATTATACACACATTCTGTTCTATATCTGTGTGCATATACATATACATATGCACATACATACACATATACATACATGCCTTCATTCACACATACATACTATACCATACATGCATATCTGTACATATATACATAATGGTTAATACATATATCTGTATATTTTTCTGCACACACACACACAGAAATTACGGAATATCAAATGCTCCGAGGATTGAGACTGAGCTGCGGCAGTTGGAACAACTTCTCGCAGACTGCGAGGCTTTGCAAATTGAGCTGGACAGCTGAGACATCCCAGAGTTTTAGGGTTTAGGGTTTATCCCCGCCTCATCCTGTGCTCTTCAGCCATGAATCCCGGGTTTAGGAAGCCTAAGATGCTGGACTCGCAAGTGCCACTAATCATCACCAGTACCGAGCTTGAGGCCACCGTGTTCTGGTGGTCTTGAAGTCTAGGGCCTAGGCTCCACGAACCTGCAACTGTGAACCCTGAAACCAACAACACAGACCCAGGCGAACCTCTACCCGGAGCCCAAAACCCTGAAGGCAGTGACCTTGAGTACTCAAGGGTGGATAGAGTACGGCTAGCAGCTATGGCCGTATGGCCTCTCAGGCACATGCAAGTATGTATGTATACTACGCCGGGACGGTTCAGGCTCAGGCTTCCGAGGTCTCGTGATGTTCGTAAGCAACGCTCAGAGCGGAGGCACCTGCATGTTCACAACTCTCCGATGTCAAGTGCCGAAATATGCGACGCTTCATGGATGGTTGCAAAACGCGCGAGACTTCCCACAACATAGAGGAGATGCCTCAGAAGTTTAGGGTGTAGGATTTAGAATTTAGGGTACCTCGACTGACTCCACTGGAGGATGTGAAAACTTCTGTTGTGTTGAGAAAGGTTGCAAGGACGAAGGAGTTCTGATTTACCAGATTTGCGGAGCCGAGCCACTTTTAGGGTTTGGGGTTTAGGGTTTAGGGGTGCGGCAATCAGAATCGTAAGAAGTCGGTGAGGGGTAATGTAGGATTGTTCGCCAGTACAGAGGCACACCCGTAGTGTACTGTAGTAGTCACCCAAACAGTAGCCCTTATAGTAGCCACTTAATGTCACCTGCTTATAGTAGCGCTTGTAGTAGCCCTTCTTGCATTCACTGTACCAGCTCTTATATAGTAGCTTTGCTAGCAACCCGTGTAGAAACCCTCTGAGTAGCACGTATAGCAAAGCCTTTAACCAGCGAAAGCAAAGCCTAGATAACCGCACGGCATGTTGAGCTTTACTTTTGTATTGAAGATGTTGAGATTGATGGTCAGTGTATGCGTTGCCTGGCATGCTTTGGGGTTTAGTATGGTCAGGTAAGGGGAGGCTACGGTTGATGACATAAATCCTGCATTACCCATAATAAGGAATCGGAATATACCATAAAACCCATAGTCTAAGGTCATTAAGGATTTATATCATCAACCGTAGTACTAAGAATCTTCTATCACAAAAGTGTCCCTAGGAAGTTTGTTGTTGCACATTTGCTGTTCACGCCTCTGGCATGCTTAGGGTGTAGGAGTCATTGCATAGGGTTCAGGTTTTCGGGCTTAAAGGCCCACGCTGTTTTTTCAGAGACGGGTCTAGAAGTCTATAGACCGTGATCGCAATCTTACGTATATGACCGAGTTAGAAAATCCATGAAGCTTGAAGTGGACTTGGTCCACATCTCTACCCGCAACTCAATGCCTTGGTATGCTCAGCTTGTGAATAGCACAAGACCAAGTCTGTTTTCGTCAAGGTTTCCCTAAGCCTCCCATAAGCTAAGCTGTCAAACCCTAAACCCTAAGCCCTAATCCCTATACCCCTAATCCCTAACCCTAAACCCTAAACCCTAATCCTTAAACCCTTAACCCTAAGCCTCCCATAAGCTGTCATCCTCACGGGTATCTAAGCCCTGGACCCTAACACTGAATACAACCCCGGCAAAGCCTCTGCGGGAGTGTAAGTTGGCCCGGAGCGCCTAGATCCCCAATACCCAACCATTAAACTTTTTCGGTTCTTATAGTTTAGTAAGAATCGAAAAGTTTAACCTTCTATTTCTGTGGCTTATTGGGGGAGTAAGGAAGTTTGGGACGAAGCTACAAAGGCGCCAAAATTTGGGGAGGCGGGCTTTGAGCTTGTCCAAGGCCTGGAGCTAAAGGAAAAGGGAGAAAAGCTCAAGCTACCCCTAGGCCCCATAGCAGTTCCTGTTTGGGGGGTTCATCTGTAGAATCCTATAAGGTAATCCCAACAAGGGGAACTGCTATGGGGCCTATCGGTATAGGTTTAAGACCTGGGGGCAAGGGTTTGAGTGTATAGGCTTTGATAGGTTCCTGACTTCGGGCTTTGTGATCGTGGTTTTGGCTACGTTAAACGCAGACTTTCGGAGTGGCGTCTCCTGCGCGGCACTTCACATCAAGCATCAGGATCTGACTCACGGAGCATCTGTGAACCTATTAGACGGGGATCATGCCCAGACTTCACGCCTCAGATCCTCTCAGCCCTGAACCAACGCAAGACCCAAACCCATCGGCACTGAGCCCTCACTCAAACCCTTAAATCCCAAAGCCCTAAACCCGAAACCCAAGCCGAGCCCCTATCACCCTAAATCCACGAAGAGCCCTGAACCCTGCGCCGAACCCCTAAATCCCAAAGCCCTTACTAGTATCGCCCTAAATCCACAAAGAGTCGAGGATCCCAGTCTCGCCGTTAGAGCCTACCTTTCGGCCCTACAGCCGAGACCCTGGCTTGGGCCCTGATTGGTGCGTACAAGGGCCCTTGTAGACTCCTTCAGATAGAAACCTCAAACTCCACGCCTACTGAACCCAAAACTTCCCCTAACCCTAAACCCTAAACCCCCACCGCTCCCCAAACTACGAACTCCAAACTTGCCCTAACCCCGAACCCCCACCGCTCCCCACCGCTCCCCTTTTTAACTAGGGAGCAATGGTCTCCCTGTTCAACCGCCCGCTCTTCCGGGCGCTTCAGCCGGTTCAACTTGCCAGGCCTCCAAGAAGCATAAGGCTCTTGGGTAAAGGATCCCTCAAAGGAGCTCTGATGAGGCGTTAGCGTTTCGAGAGGGTGTTTTGAGTCTAAACGCTAATCGCTCAACCCTCATCCCTGACCCCTCTTCTGGCAGTTGGCATCAGCTGGGCACCAGCGGCAGCACCAGCAGTTTCCTTCGGGAGCTGGCAAACAGCCTCGTGATGAAGGAGGCGTTGGCGAAATTCAAAGAATTCTTAGGGTTTTGGGGTTTTAGGGTTTAGGGGTTTAGGGTTTCTTAACAATAACCCCAAGCCCTAAACTTTAAACCCTAACTAACCGCTTCCTTTACGGGTTTTATAGGGTTTAGGGATTTTTTGAGGGTTCCCTTATGCCTTCCATAGGATTTTGGGTTTAAGGCGTCCTTCAAGGAACCATAAGAGAACACATAACTGCAGGGCTTTATAGTGTTTTTCAGGTTTTACCAGGGCGTCTGCAGGATTTTAAAGGCTTTCCTTTGGTAGGGCTTTGTAGGGTCGTTAGAGTAGCTGCTGTCATAAGTGCGATTGAATGCACACCCTGAACCCGATAAACCTTGCCTTCATCCCGGAGCTTCAAACCATCAGCGGGCGTGGTGTCGCAGGGTTATCCTGAAGTGAGGAACATACCTTCAATCATACTCAGGGCCCCTACAGTATTGATGACATGGTCTCCTTAGCTAAACGATCATGAATGCTGATGTGGCCATGAGATAGTGTGTTTCTGGTAATAATCAGCGATTGTATTCGTCGCACTGGTCGGCATTATACATGCTCGTCTAAAAAACTCAACCCTAGATGCCAAGCCTCCAATATCTGAAGCTGAACCCTTGGGGACCAATCGGCGTGCATGGCTTCTTGATTGCAGGTGTAGGGTTTCCGTGCCGCTCTGTTGGAAAACCTAAACCCGAATATTGAGGTCTGAATGCAATCTGTAGTTATGATTATGCAGGCCCCTGAATCAAATCATACGTGTGTCAGGACGAGTAGTTTCAGTCCGTTGGGGCCTGAGGATGTAATATAGAAACTTAGGTTATTACTATTACCAATACTATGCTGGGTTCCATATCATAGGTATTCACAGTACAGTGTACACCAAGACCTTGCACTAGTTGCTACGGCCCTATATGATGGCTTTCAGAAGACCCCGAAGCGCGCAAGCCCGAAGTCATGGAATTCTCGCAATCCCCAAGCCTAAACCCTAAACCCCTAAACCCTTAAACCCCCAGCCACAGAAGGAAGTCAGGGGCGGCTCTGGGTTTGAAGGCTTCGGGGAGTAGGGTTTGGGGTGTAGTGGCAGGGTTTTAGTTAGAGTTTTGAGTTTTGGGCTGGAGGATTCTCAGCCTGTTGCAAATAGGAGTTGGGCGCTGAGCACGGAACCTATATACATCCCTGAACACACCGCCCAAACACCCAATCTCTAACTCCTAGGCCAGGCCCCATGCCCCTAGCCGACTTGGTCCAAACTTACACCCAACTAAAACCCTCAAACAACAGAAAGAAAGAGCCACTCGGAGGGCCCCTCAACACCTCCAAGCACCAGGCTGGTGAGAAGGAAACTGTTGGAGATCACCGATTCGCTGCTCGACCTTCCTGCTTTCCAGTGAGGATTCCTTATGCCCACCCGCCTAAGCGTCCTACATTATATGGGAGTTTCCGAAAATATGAGGTACCTTATTTTAGGGTCCTTATAATAAGGATCTTAATTATATTCGGGTCCCCTATTTTTGGAAACCCCCCACATGTACCTGCTAGAGGAACTGGGATCTGAGACCAAGAAACCTGTGGATCTTCTTCATGCCTCAACAGCGACCAGGGGGTGAGGCTTCCCAAACGAAGTGTCTGTAACCTGTGGGCACTTCAACCCCTAAATCCTACACCGACCTAGACCCGAGGGTTCGAGCAGAATCGCAAACCTACACAGTGCGCCCGAAAGCACCCTACATCCTGCTCTGGTTTAGGGTTTAGGTTTGGGGGGGCACCCGTTGTGTTAAGTCCTCAAGCCCTGCCCCTGTGTATAGATCTTTTGTAGCCTTTTCGCAACAACCATCCCTGCAATTGGCAGCCTATCACTGCATATCACTACACAACTTGCCGGAAAGATTAGTTAGTCATGGCATCTCCTCATAATCGCAAGCTGACCATTTCGTATCACAACACAGAATCATATTCACAATTTATTCAAGCTCCTGTATCTGGCCCGAAAAGACATGTGCAATCCCTTACAGAACCTTCTGTCGAAACCTTTTCAAACACCTAAATCCTAAGCCCTCATTGAACCCTAGCTAGATCCTAGATGCCACACCCTAAACCCGACCCCGAGCTTTCCGAGGCCGCCGAGCGAGTCTATTGGCTGAGCAAGCCGACTGTACCAGGCCGCTGAGATGTATGTAGGGATAGCGCCGCGAACAGTCCACGTGCCCCGAAGGTCCTTCCTCTTTTGACACACGGCCAGATGGCATCTTGCCTGTTCTTCTGGTTCAGGGCTCTCCTCAACCGGTCTTCTTCGCAAGATGCTCGGGCTCAAAATTGGCCCAGCGTGAACCAAGGGGTGCGTTCCGACACCATGGCGGATGAACCGGAAGCCCCCCACGTGAACCGAGATGAGCNACCGGTCTTCTTCGCAAGATGCTCGGGCTCAAAATTGGCCCAGCGTGAACCAAGGGGTGCGTTCCGACACCATGGCGGATGAACCGGAAGCCCCCCACGTGAACCGAGATGAGCTGTTCCACATTGTCAGAGATGGTGATTTGGTTGATGCCAAGAAGGCCCTAGCAAAAGCAGATATGGCCTGGCGGCATTCAGCTCTGCAACAGAATTTCTTATTCTTTATTGCGGCACGGCGCCGCCGAGGATGCGAATTATTAGCAAAACAGTGCATCGCATCTGGAGTCAATCTTGAGGAAGTCGATCTGCATGGGCAGACGCCTCTGTTTTATGCTGCAGCGCGCGGCAATTTGGTCATAGTAAAGTTCCTGCTCAATCTGGGCTTTGAGGTGAACTTTCGCGACAAGGCCAGGAAGACAGCTCTTTTTTTTGCGATCGAGAAGAGTCACAT
>BGNK01001069.1:38508-98122 GCA_003297005.1 Symbiodinium sp. clade A Y106 | reverse complement strand
TTTTCCGCAGCCTCACCCTGTGAGGCTCGGCTGGGTGGGGCGTGGGGCTGGCTGAGGGCTTGTATAGGCTCCAACTCAGCGGAAAAGGCGCTGGGGGCCAGCAGCCCGCACCGGGGTTTTTTTTCAGGGTTGGGAATAGAGGGTTTAAGAAATCTGGGCCTAGCGAGGGTTTAATTTAAGAAATTTGGGCCTAGCGAGGGTCTAATTTCTTATTTGGAATGATTTCTTATTATATGCGTTGCCCGTACCCAGAAGTAAGAGGTCAGAACCTTCAATAGTTCAAAGTCTTCAAAGTGGTTCCAGGTACGTGTCCATCTTCGCCGTCGCGTCCCTGATTGCCGGCTTGTCCTGCATTCGCCATGCCTTCAGGTTGCAACCTCATCTCCAAATGGGTAGTTCTCTAAATTAGGATCCCTTTCAGGTTCTTGTTAAAGCGTGCCGTACTATTGGGGGGACCTCAAAAGGGGGCCCTAATTTAGAGAACTACCCAAATGCTGGTACTTCCGCTATCACTACTATCCTTGCCATTGTTGCTAGAAGAATTAGTGTTGTCAGTAGTGTGGTTAGCTACGTAGCAGCATGATGGTATAGTGTGTACATACATACATACATACATATGTAGAAATGTACATCTGCACATACATACACAGGTACACACATTTATACATAGGCGTGAAGCTGCAACCCCTAAGCCTTACAGCCCTATATCCTTACGGCCCCCAGACTTCAAACACACAACTAAGGTTCGCGAGGGGGTAGGCGCAGATGTCTCGCTGCGGAAGTATTGTTGGCAAGCTTGGAGCCCTGTCGCGCACGGCGAAGTGGCAATGAGAGCTTTCACTCAGGGCGTAGGGTCGCGGTTTCGGGTTTCGCAGCGGCGAAGAGGGTGTTGTGGGACTAGCCCCTTTCTTCTCAAGCTTCCGAATATAGTTTGTCCATTGTTGTTTTGATTTGAGGGGGAGGTGAGATCCTCTTTTGACTTCAGCATCTTCCCCATATACGTTCTTTTATATGGATAGACCGGAGAGTACAGAGTCACATTCAATGCTTGACCCCATGAGGAACTCACAAGGATGCATCTGTATAATGCCCTCTGCGGTACTCGCTCAGGATCTTTGTGGAAACCCAAACGAAGGGAACCCTAAACCCAAAACCCTTTAACCCTGAATCCTAGACGTTCAACCCTTAGGAACCTAGCCCCCGAACTCAAAACCTAAACCCCCCACGCCCTGCAAGTAAATAAAGCCCCAACCTCTTGCGAAGCGACGAGGGTTCTATGTAAGCCATATAAAACCCTCAAAGGAGCCTAAAGCTCTCCTTGAGACCCTTAGGTTTGAGAGTCCCTGGGAGCATCCTACCAGGTGTACCTGAAAATCCAGACCTGTTTTTGTTCATGTGAAGTGGTTTGCATGAATTGTTGATAAAGCGTTTCGGGGTTTGTGTGATTGGAATAGCTTTTTATGCTTGTTCTGACAAAGGCTTTCTAGGGGCGATAGTTTTGTTTGGGTTGTAGGGGCCTTGATAGATCGTAATAGGTTTGGTTTCGATAGGCTTTCTAGTTTAGGGATTACAAGACAGGGACAAATCCTAAACCCCCGATCTCTAACTTCCATCTGAAGTCCCAACCTAAACCCAAAGCACAGAACTAAATCTAAAGCCTCAGAGCCGTGCAACCGAGAAGCCCTAAACTGTAAACGGCCTTACTGGCCCTACTCCTAAACCCTAGAACTCTGACACCTTCAAGTGGAAAGCGGCAAAATCCTGCTTAGAGGGTCGGGTACTTTATAGAGTCAAAAGTATCATAACCCCAATAGGATCCCTTGTTGGGTACTCATAACTTTACTTACTACCTACCTGCTACGGCCCGACCCTGCAAGTACGGCCCCATCTTGACTGAGGAGTCTCTTTGAGAGCAAGGCAGTCGCTGCTGCCGGCCTCTACTTCTTCGTAAGGGCCATTCTCGCAAAAGTCTTCACGACGGCGAGCTTCTGGGTCATGATGGAAGCTCGGCTGTGGTAATGGTAACTTAACCCACCCACCCCCAAGAACCGCTCCCCAGATTGGAGAACATGGTGTCCGACGGATGATAGATACATGAACTTTCAACATTAATGGCTATTGGAGTTTACGACTTTCGGTTTGAGGTTAGCGTTTTAGGACTTTGGGGTTGTAGGGAGTAGGTAACCCTTAGCCTTTCTGGGGGAACCATCGTCCCTATATAATGCCAAAAGGGGCGGGAGTGGGGTTTGGGCGGGGTTCTTCGTGGGCCAGAGTTTGCAAAAAAGGACCAACAAGCGCGGATTTCTTTTGGGGTGAACCACTCGGAAGGTCAAGGAGATCTTAAGCATGCTGCTTGAACTACTTTGATTAAAGGAGCATGCTGAAGGACCTTGTCTAAGGCCTAAGGGTTTAAAAAGAATTGTAAGCTTGGCTGATTTCAGTGCTGTCCCTATTCGGGGGGATTGCTGATCTGGACAACGAGAGGTCAAGGCTCTTATAGAAAAAAGGATAAGTCCTAAACCCTAACCCTTACGAAGCTGTGTTTTTTATGAGAGCAGACACAATGCACATACAAAAAAGCCCTGAAACAAAAAGCAAAAAACTAAAAACTAAACCCTACACTACACCCATCCGAAACCTTTCGAAACCGCTCGGAACTCGACCGAATGCCGTTTTCGGAGGAGTGGGCCGGCGTGAAGAGCTTGCAAATGCTCCTCGAAGACCAGAAAGCATGGGGGCCCTTAAGTGTGTCCGAGTTTCGGGGTTTTTATAGGGTTTAGGGCTAAAGTTTAGGGTTTTTCAGAGTTTAGGGGTTTTTAGGGTTTTGGAAATTAGCCTTAGCCAATCAGGCTAGTAGTTTCAGGCTAGTAGTTTGGGTTCATGTTGTTAGGGTTCAACCTTCAACAAAGGGGGTTCATCTATGGTGTTGTTTCATTTGGCTGAGGCACGACTCTAGTATGACAAAATACGTCAAAACATACCCCAAGCCCTTATTTCAAATTGCACTTACTCATAACTTGAGCCACGCAGACTTCCCCAAGCCTCACCGGGTTTAGGGTTTAGGATGCCCTCCGCTGTTCCTGAGGCAGTTGTGCTCCTTGCTTGGAGTCTTCGCGTCCCTGTTTGGCAGCTGGCTCTTGCAGAGATACATGCTGAGCCTTGGCAGATGACGGGTTCTGGTTTTGGGTGTTTGGGTTGTAGGATTTTGGAGTTAGGGCGTTTAGGGCTTTGAAAGTTTGGGGTTTGGTTGGGGTTTTTAGTTTTAAGGGTTTAGGGCTTAGGGATTAGATGGCTCTTTTCAAAAGGTTGGTGGCCTCAGAAATTAGACTGGGGCTTTGATGTATACTATGGTATAAAGTACATGTGCCGTATTCAGGGAACTATACACGGGCGATGTTTTGAATGATTCGTCTGACCTCCACCTCAACTCTGCAGATCTTCCAAGCCTTCCTACAGTTACCAACGTTATTCCTTTGGGTTCCTTGTTACTTTGCAATATGGGAGCTTCCGAAAACTAGGGGTACCTTATTTTGAGGTCCTTATAATAAGGATCCTACTATTTAGGGTACCATATAAGGGTCCCCTATTTTCGGAAACGCCCTAAACCCTAAACCCCTTATAGAACCCTTATAGATCCCTTTAAGGAACCCTTTAAAGGAACCCTAGGGCCCCCCTATTTTCGGAAACGCCCATATTACATCCAAAAAAAGCTTCAAATGATCAAAATCCCGGAGCCTGATCTTAGAAGCAGTTGCTTTGTTTACTGTCTAGTCTATCAGGCTTGTCGGATGCAGGGTTTTAGGGTGTAGGGTTTAGGGTTTAGGGTGTAGGGTGTAGGGTTTAGGGTTTAGGGTTATGTTGTGGGGTTTAGTCCGACAAGCTACCCCTCTGCTATACGACTGAGCCAGGAATGTCAGCTGGCGAAAGATCATGCTGGTCGCCACAGTCACCTGTACAGCTATGGAGACCCGGCTGGTAGGAACAGAAACAAAGTGTTGACTGTTGGCTCTTGATGTTCTTTGCAGTTTTTGTAGGAGCTACGAGAATGGTACGCCGAATTCCGACTACAATGTTGGGGATTGAACTGCTGATGTCATTATCCAAAAAGTTGTGTCTTCCGCTGCAATGCAGTTGTCATTATCAGCGCTCGGGTCAGTACCAGCATTCTTGGTATTTCGACAGCAGCGCGATTAGCATCTATTTGATCATCTGCTGTTTCGCCTGATGATGGCATCACTTTCATTGCTGTCCTCTGCTTTGTATCGAACCCGTGTCAGCATGAGCAATGTTATAAGTTATAAGCCATGATTTGGCTGGCGATGGACGACAACGCAGCTGATGGTGTTGCTACTGGTCGTGGCAGAGGTGGTGGTACTAGTATTTGTGGTAGTGACATGGTTTGGTAGCGGCGGTGTGACATGGCTGGCATTGTTAGGCTCGAGGTGTTCTGTGCTACTTTGTGTTCAACTTCTCGTTGAGCTGCCGAAACCCTACTGATTTGATTCCTAAACGCTGAACCCAATCCCTGAACTCTAACACCCTGAACTCTGAACCCTAAAACCCCCCTACCCTGAACCCTAAACCCCTAAACTCTGACCCCTAAACATTGAGTTGAGAGCTGGCAAGGATGCCTTGCCTACGTTTCTGACTATCTTTGGCATCGTGCGCGACCAGTACTTCTACCTTGGTGAGTCGATCGTCAGCGCTGTCCCTGAGGCGGAATAGAGCTCAGGGCCTCGAATTTATGATTTCTGCGTGCTAAGCTGAAGGAACCCTATACCCAAAGGGTCCAAGTATCATTATGGTATATACTTAGACCCCCCAAAATACCCTATATGTATATACCATAATGATACTTGGACCCTTTGGGATACCCTCAACGGTTTAAGGCAGTGGTATTCCCCCAGAGGTAGTCGGCTTCAGTCCACATCTCATGAGCCCAAGTGCTTAAACTTCTAGACATTTCTAGACCCTATGAGCCACCCCGTAAACCCTATAAACACGAAGCCCGAAACCATAAGCTACACCGGTGCATAGATCTTCCGATTTGCCATGTCCGATGTTTACTTAGCAGTAAGCAAGTCTTTCTGCTGGCTGTAGACGGGTCTTGATCTTTCGTAGTGCCAGCCCCTTTATAGTCCCTAAGGCTTTCTTATATTATGACTCCTTAAAGCAGTCGATTTTTGGCTGCAGGCTACAGGTATACCGTATACCTCGTAGCAACAGCCCAGTGCCAGCTGTTGCGAACTCCGGAGTACCAAACCCATGACGCAAAAGCCGCACACCAAAGGGAACACCACACACTGAAACGCGAAAGCTGAAAGCCTAAAGCCATTGCCCCTCTACACATGAAAGTTTCCGAAAATTAGGGGTACCTGATTTTGGGGCCCTTATAATAAGGACCCTACTATTTAGGGTGCTACATTAGGGTCCCCTATTTTCGGAAACTCCCACATCGGGTCCAGAAACTTCGGCCCTCCACACGCAATTCTGCTCAGCCAGCACCCATGATCCTTAGCCCATGCTTTGGGTTTCTTGGGTTTCCCTAGGGTTTGGGGTTTAGGGGTTTAGGGTTTAGGGGTTTCAGGAAATTTCCTTAGGGCTCCAGTTACCTAAATACTAGGTTACTAGCCATATGTAATGTACCCTAGTGACCTACTATTTAGGTAACTGGAGCCCTAGGGTTTGTGAAGCTTGCAAGCAGTTGAAGGACACAAAAGGCTTGGTATTAAGGGTTACGGCTACACCCTGTCTTACTAAGCGAGCGTGTTTAAGGGCTGTAGGAGTCCCTTGGAAGCCTACAACGGCAGACACCGCTTGTATGATACAACTACAACCCAAGTATAACTCTGATAAAACTACAGCCGTACAAAACCCTGCGAAACCCTGCCTTTAATACCGTTTAGAACCTATAGCACCTTGTAAACACGAATTCAACCGTCACAAAAAGAGGCCATGGCTGGTTTAGTCAGCAGCTTCGTTGTGAACGAGCTGGCGGACAGTAGCAATTGTGCATCTCGGCTGCGGGTGGCGGGTTCTGACCGTCTTAGCGTTCTTCTCGGGGTTAAGGGGTTCCTTGAGGCTTTCTTTCAAGGCTCTATAAGCCTGGCTGCAGGTTGAAGGTTTGGGGCTTTCGAGTTTGGGGGTTCAGGCTTCGGGATGTGGGGCTTAGAGGCTAGAGCAACCCGAACCGCTGGGTTTCCGAACCCCTATAAACCCTACGCCCTTTGTTTGTGTGTAGATCTACAGTCTGGGCAGTCCTCTGAAACATGAGAGGGGCCCAAACCCATGAAGCCTAAAACCCCCGACACCCCTACAACCCCGTGATCTCAACCCTAAAACCCTGAACCCAGAAACGCACTAAGCCAGCTTCGAACCTTACCCCAAACCCTGAATCCTCAAAAAAACCCTCAACAGGGTCTGCTGGCTGGGCTCTTCATGACCATCAGCAACGTGGCAAATCCCATGGGCTTGCTCCTGGGAAACCAGCTATTTGGGTGCCTTGTCGGTCAAAAAGTGGGCCTTCGCAAGTAGAATTTGGGCTAATGCAGTTGTTGTTGTGTGTTTCTTTTCGGGTTTCGGGCGACAAGCGAGGGCCTCAGCTGTGTCGGAGCTGCAGGTTGTTCACACCATCGCTCGCAGAGCGGCAAAACTACGTGGAGGCATCCCGTTGACAGTGCCTATGGCTGTAGCATGGTTTCACATGTTGAAACATGCTCTCTCCTCTCTCTCTCTCTGTCCCTATATGTACGTGTATATATATATATACACGTATATCTGTGTTATATACATCCAGTTAGTGTATCTATATCTAGTCTTAGTGTTTAGGGTATGAGGGTTTAGGGTGGAGGGTGTCATGTTTCAGTTCATGTGTTTTCGGATTGAAGCTTGAAGCTAGAAGGGCTTGGATGCAGAGCTTCTAAACAGATGTTCGGAACCAGGAAGTATAGGGTCTGATAGGCTTCGAGTTTGGGAAGGTATGGTTTTTTGGCTTTACTTTAGATAAGGATCCACAACTCCTCCTGAACCTTAAACTGAGCAGGATGCGCCATCCTTCCGCCGGGCGGTGGCTTGGTCTTACGTCCTGTCCCGCGGCTGCCAGATTGAGTTGGGCTTCGGAGTCTATGAACAAGAGCAGTAATACTGCAGTCACAATGGAGTTAAGAAATATAGTAGAAATGGTAATGTCCGGTACTAGCAATAGAAATAGATAGTATTTGTTCGTTCAGGGGTAGGGGGTTGGAGGAATAATCTGCTGCACAAGCATGGCCAATGGCTGGAACACTGCATGAAGCAGGACTGTTTCAAGAATTAATGGCATCCCCACCTGCATGAAGGATCTCACCAATCTCGCTACGAAGCCACCAAATTGCTCACCAAAGCACAAATCTAGCCACTCCTTCTTGGTTCGATGGGAGCTTCAGGGAAAATAAGGATCCCCCCCAAAATGGAATCCTTATAATCAAGGGAGTCATCATTTGTTATCTTCGCGACCCTCACTCGACTTTGTGCGAGTAGCCATGTAGGTTACATGATTAGGTACCGTTTAGCCCCAACTACCCTCTATTGTACCCCCAAATACCCACTATTAAGGCATTAAGGACCACAAGGACTCTATTACAGGGCCCTTGAGGGGGTCCAGGTAAGCCCTAAACTTTAAACCCCAAACCCCTCTATAAAACCCTTATAGAATCTCTTTAAAGGAACACTTATAGATCCCTGTAAAGGAACCCTAATCCCTTTAAAGGGCCCTTGGGGGTCCTGGCACCGAAACCAAACCCCGAGTTGCCTTGGGGCGGGGGTAAAAGGATTTCTGAAGGCTTCAAGAGAGGACTGGGTTCTGGAGTACCATACTTGAATACGTTTTTTTGGTACCTGTCCCGTTTAGGAGCCATATGAAATAAAAGTCTATACTTTTTTCTCCCTGGTTACTTCAAAGTCCAGAGGATGAGATACCCTAAACCCCTAAGCCTACTATAGGGGCCTAAATCTTACCAAGACTATTTTGGGGGTTCCTTATTATCGATATTAAGTATAAGGGCCCCCAAACCTTATTCTAATTGTTAAGGCCCCTATATTAAAGCACTAATGCCCTGAAGCTTAAAAGGCGGGGTTTCGTGATTCGGGGGCCTTCTGAGGATTTAAAAGGCCTTACAGGCGTTTGTATGGCGTCTCTTGCCAACCGAGGGGTCCCGTTTAGGCTCTTGTTGCCAAACCCTTCCCTTCCAGAACTCCAGAACCTGAAAGTCTAAACCTACACTCTGGAACCCATCGTCTCGTACACCAAACGTCCTGGCTCCTACAGCCATCTTCGGAGCCACTTTCCCGGATTCTCTCGGACCCGACTGGCGAGATTCAGACCTACTCCTCCCGGCAAATCCTCCCAAGATACCTTGCCCCCCCCCCCGGGTATGCCCAACGCACCTCCTAAACCCGAAGGCAATGAAAACGTTATATTGCCACATATTGTTACGTATACTGTTGTTTAAGAATATCATGATATCTTCTGTGTTCCTACATATTAGGGCTTCGTACTTAAAGGCTTAAGCTTGGGTTCGAAGCTGGGTTCGTCACAGGTTGAAAAGCTGTTGCTCCTCTCTCAGCTCTCCTGAGGTGTAGGTTAGGGTTCAAGGTGTAGGGTTGAAGTGGTGTAAGGTTGAATTCTTTTGGGCTTAGTTCTGTTTAGGGGGTTCAGGTTTCGGTAGGGCACAGGGTTTCAAAGGCCTTAGGGTTTAGGTGGGGTACTTGGTCGACACGCCTTGGGCTTAGTTCTCTTTAGAGCTTTAAGGTTCAAGGTTTCGGTAAGGTTCAGGGTTTAAGCTTTCGGGCAAAGTTCTCCTTGGGGTTTTCGTAGGATTCAGTGTTTTAGTGTTAAGGGTTTGTCAGCCTCAAGACTTACACCTCCAGTTTTGGGGGGTTTAGGATTTAGGGCATCAGGACCTACACCTTCTCCATTGTGCCGCTCTTCCTCCTGCCTTTGCTTCCACGCCAGAAGAGCAACGCTCAGGAACGCAAGTGGCTCGCCGCAGAGTTCAACTGGTTCTAGGGTTTAGGACGTTTAGGATTGTCTCAAGGGCACTCTGATGGGGACGTAAGAAATGGGGGCGTAAGCCATTGGTACCATTCGGGCCCATTTGGGCCCAAATGGGACCTTTTGGAAAACGCTATTTTGGGTTCGGAATCCTGCGCGCTCGGAGTTCGGTGCTGGAATATTGCATCTGTCGGGCTATGGAGTAGAGGCAAGCTTCCGGCAATGTGGACGCGGTAGTGAGGGTGACATTTTCCAAAACCGCCCAAAACAGTCCAACAACCCCCAAAACTGCCCAATTCGGCATTTTTGGCAAACGCCCCGGCCATTAGGGTTTTTTCCCACTCACTCACGGCTTGCCGTTGCCGTTCCGTCAAGTTACAACCCTCCTCCTAGCAGCAGATCCCCTCTTGGTCTCAGCCTGGTGTGATTTCAGGAGGCTTAAGCCCCCATTTCTTAAGCCCCCACCTGTATTTCCTTAAATAAATTGTTTGTCTATAGTGGTATGGGACATTCATACTGTAGTTTTCATTGCGTTGTACAAGCTCTTAGTTACATGGTTTCGTAGGGTTCAATCGAGTTTCAAGCTACCGGCCTGTTCCCTCACAGAAGCCGACTATCATCTTCGCCAAAACCATATTCTTATTTCTAGCCCCATGTACTCGGGTATTTACCAGCGCCCTGTGGTAGTTCCCTGACAGAGGGTGTTTTTTGGGGAACATCGGTGAGCCGAGGCGAGAATGGTCGCAGAAGTCTTTCTTCGCGGTGGTGGCAGCGACTGCACCTCGCTGGGCAGCAAGGGTCAACATCTCAAGTTTGGTTGGCTTTGAGTCATGTACTCCATGGCACCTCGATGATGAAAAATCCTACATCCTAAACCCTGAGCCGCAAACGCGAAACCAGTGTACTAGCGGAAGATCATAAAAGGACTACGAAGCTACACAAACACAAGCCTAAATGCCTAAGCCTTAAACCTTGCACCTTTACGTTTAAGCGTGATCCTTCATCTGAAACGCGAGAAGCAAGGTTCCTGTAGCAGGAGGGTTTCTGGGCAGTATGTGTCAATTTTGCGGTTCCTGGAAAGTTTATCTGAGAGTCTCCTATTCTCGCTGCAGCTCCCATAAACGACCTGGGTGAAGCAGGTCATGCCTTTGAACTTTCGACACCGCACCCCATTCAAAGACCACCGGTTAAGGCAGGTTTTGGGCGCTTCGGGAACAAGTTCCGAGCCTCACCGCTTCGGCTGTAAATGGGGGCTGTATCTTGGAGCCCCTGCCTTTCCCAACTATCGCAGCACCTTGCTGCCCATCCCCATCTAAACCTGCAACCTTACAACATCTATATTGCACCCACATACTCGCGTTCGGTTTCCGCATTGCTGCGAAGCACCAGAGTTTAAGGATTTTTCAGAGCTCGAGAGCTTGAGGCATAGCCGTGTTATTTAGAGATGTCTGTCGGCGTCGTGATGAACGGATTCAACCAATGAGGTTTTGCACTGCCTTCGAGCATGATTATTGTAGATATAACCCGGCTGGTCATGATCTATCAAGCAAAATAATTGGGTCTACCGTTGGTGACCTGCTCCCAGCGTTAACTCAAAACAACTATGGACTTTGTGCCACAGGAAGTTGATATCATCTCTGGCGCCGAGTGTTACCCTGCCAGACCCTGAACGATCAGCCAAAGCGCCTGCTAAGCGTAAAGCCCTGAGCAAAGCTCCCAGCAAGTAGGTGTTGAGCATATCGCTGCTCTACACCTTGGTGGGCGACTTCTTCGTGCTTGTGTCATGGCTGCCTTGACTTTCTGTAGTAGTTGCTTCTTTCGTGCACGAAGAAGCGGTAGCCGCAGCAACACTTGCTGTTGCAGGGAAAACAGGAGCAAGACCAATACTAATCATATTTAGAAAAGATTAGTGATAATCAACGGCAGCGCCAACACCAACAACATCAACATTAACAACGACAGCCACAGCGACAACCACATCAACAATGAAAACGATGATAGTAATAATAGCAATAACAAAAATGGCAATAACACCACCGCCACCACGACCACCACCAAAAAACAACAGCAGCAACAGCAACATCGGCAGCAAGAACAACAAAAACAACAGCAACAGCACCAGCAGCAGCAGTAGCAGCAGCAACAGCAACAGCAACAACAGCAATAGCAATACCAATCATATAAGCAGTAACCTTTGTTAGCAACAATAACATGTTGAATGAAGTACTAGTAACTTTGTTCACAAGAGCAGCAGCAATGATACTCCTACGAGGACCCCGACCTGGTCTGCGCCCGCTTCGTGGGCGGACCTGGCTGCAACCTGGCGAAACAACTGTCTGACCCGATTCAGGACTGAGCTCCCTGATTAGGGATTAGCGTTTATAGGGTTTAGGTTACTGACCCGATTCGGGACAGAGGTCCATGACCCGATTCAGGACTGAGGGTCCTGATCTTGTTTTGGTGTAGTGCTTATGTTTGAGCTGCTTTGGGCTTCGAGTTAGGGCCTTCACTGGCAAAGTATGCGCATTCGCATGATCTACTCATATTCTTGTACCCTGTGAAGTCGGGTGGGCTATTTGCCAAGCCTGATACCTTATGCAGTATGCAGAGGTCGCAGTAATCAATTGCCAGTACGATTCCTTGGGGTTCTGTGTTGTAACTCTATATTATGTTAAGATGTACCCCCAACCCCCCTACCTTAGATGACAACTCAGATGGGAACATCAGGGCTCAGTCAGAGGAGTCGGAGCTGTAGAGATGAATTCGTTTATTTTTAATGATGCGACGTGAGCTCTTGGCGTGGGACGGGATCCCGAGGCTCTGCAGTTTTCCATGGGTTTTCGGTGGTGCTTCAAGGGGGCTGTAACACTGACTCGGAGAAGGAGAAGTAGACATAGTAGTATGTGCATAGTAGTAGTCGTCGTCGTAGTCGCAGTCGCAGAAGTCGCAGAAGTCGCAGAAGTCGCAGAAGTCGCAGTAGTCGCAGTAGTCGCAGTAGTCGCAGTAGTCGCAGTCGCAGTAGGAGTAGTAGTAGCAGTAGCAGTAGTAGTAGTAGCAGCAGTAGTAGTCGTCGTCGTCGTGGTGGTAGTAGTAGTAGGCAGCAGCAGTGGCCGTAGCAGCCGCTGCTTGCACGCCTCGTTTCGCATACTTCCTGTCACCATGCCCCACTCTCTCGTTGCAGAGAGTGCAAGGCCGAGGTCGCAAGGTCTCGAAGACCAGGCGCTGCAAAGGTAACGGAAGAAGACAACTGGGACCTAGAGTAGGCCCTTATTCCCTTTTTTAGGGTTCAGGTTCCCAAATAAGCCCCTTTAAACCAAAAAGGGCACCCCTACAATGCTTGTCGCCAGTTGAAAGGAGACCTTGCCTTCTTCGTGACCTGCCCTTTAAGTTTAGTTCTAGTCCGCAAAGTATCCGAGATGCCTCGACACCTCATGGCCTTTTGTGTAAAGATGGCCTGATGGACAGGATCTCGGATTCAGCTTCCGTACAGGTCGGCCTGACTCAACGAGTCAGTCGAGTTGGCTGGATGCACATCACCCTAAGGGTCCATGTACCCAAATAGTATGTACTTTGTGCCCAATGTACCTATATAGGAAGTACTTCAAGGCCAAAGTATATGCTATTTGGGTACATGGGACCCTTAGCGTCGAAGGCCACCCTCTTCGGGCTAAGAGCAGACAGGTTACAGAGCGAGTTTTCAAGCTGAACACTGGCATGTTGCTGACCGCATGGGGTGCCAGCAGGGCTGTAATCTGTCGTCCCCTGGGCTACATGAGGCCGAAGTGAATCCTAGAACTTTCGAAACCTTACAGCCCCCTGAAGCTCCAGCGTGCTTCTTGAAAGTGAGAAGCCCGTCGGATCTGAAAGAGGCAACATGCCTGCACCTAGCTGCTCGTTTCGATGCTGCGAGTCTTGCAGAGACCCTGAAATGCTGCGTGCCAGGTCTCCGAGGATATATCCGGACACTCAAGCCAAAGCAGGAACCTGACCAAGAAGCTCTGGGTTTTATTTCCCCCAAACAAGAAGCAGGCTGCCTTAACCGGGTTCGTACATGCATGAGGCCGCATGTACTAAGTAGTGTCCTGATGACCTGCTAATCTCGGGATCGTCTTTTGGAGCCGGCACAACATGAGAAAGGTTAATGGGTCACTGGGCACCTAGGAGATCTAGTTCCTTTCGACAGTGCTCCTTGCAGGCGACATACTTCTGCCGCAAGGGCGCAAGGTGAGAATTCCTTTAAAGCAACATGTGCAGATTATACAGCTGCACGGACACCCCCACGACAAGGCAAGCCTTTCCATGATCTCTATCGCTGAAGCACTCTGTCGCAAAGCTCCCAAGCTTACATAGGCTTGTGTCACTGCGACATCTCAAGCCATCCGTGCATATACATAATATATTGTACATATACATATACATCTACAGTTACATATACACGTACACATACATATTATGCATCTACATCTACATATACATATACATATACGTATATATGAATATGTATATAGCATACCATTTGATGGTTGCAAAAGCCCTAAACCTTAAACCTTCAAGCCTACGCAACCAGCACCCAAACTCAAACCCTAAACCCCAAACCCCAAACCCTAAACCCTAAACCCTGAACCCTGAACCCTAAACCTTAAACCCTCCCTAAGCCTTCAGGCCCGAAGCCTCCAGGACAAGCAGGGCCGCCCCGCGCGCCCCAGCGCAAAAGTCTCGGAGGCTTTCGAGCGCAACAAGGCAACGTGCAGGCCTCAGCTCGGGGAGTTTTAGGGTTTGAGGCTGTTTAGGGGTTTGGGGGGTTTAGGGGTTTAGGGCTTAGGCGCTTTGGGTTTAGGGTTTTGGGGTTTTTGAGGCTTCGGGTTTGTAATGAGGGGTTGGGTTTAAGGCTTACCAGGAACCCCCGCAAGGGCCCTTCAATAGAGCCCTTATGGTCCTTAATGGTGGGTATTTGGAGTATAATAATTGGGGGGGTCTGGGTAGGGTTCGTAATTAGGGGTTGGGGTTAGGGCTTGGGGTTTTGAGGATTTCGGTTCATTGATTCAGCTTTTAGGGGTTTGGGTTTGCGGGGTTGCACAAGGATTCATTGATTTAGGGTTCGGGGGGTTTAGGGGCTTAGCTTCTGTCTTTGAATGGGCTCTGTCTTAACTTGTCATGTTTTAAATGGGTGCCCTCTAGAAGAACTCTGTAGCGAACCTACAGGGGCTTTGCAATTTGTAAGAGCTCTTGGATCCGCAGTGTTTCTTTGTAGGTTTATGAGATCTTTATTATAAGGGCTGTATACTTGGAATCGGTGAGGTGTTTGCAATTTTGTGAAGTCTTTGTAGGTTTTCGTAGGGGCTCTACAGAGTTTTCGTAGCTTCTTAGCGGGTTGCATTGCTTGTGGGGTGCCGGGCTGCCGGGTGAGAAATTGTACCTAGCTTCGAATCGGCTTAATGCTCTAAAATACCAAAGGTACGCCTTTCAGATTCGCACAAGGGCACAGGATGTATGATGATATACGGTGCCCTTGAACCCCAAACCCTAAACTATAAAGCAATGTGTTTCAAGCAAGTCGTAAACGCACAGCCAGGCAGACTAACTGTCGGGGTGCCTGTCCTCCTGGAAGTTGGCCGGTTCCGGGTTTTCGGGTATGGTGGAGTTAGGCGAGAGTTGGATATCAGGGTTTAGGGTTTACGGAGATGCAGAGTGTTGAGAGATTTCGGGTTGCTTAGGTTGGGCTTTGCTGCTGAAAGTTGCCTCCACTTGGAGGCCAATTAATTAAGTTCCTGCTCCCTTGCAGCAAAGTGCTCGTTTGCGGGCACAGACTAATACATTTGCCATACAGTCGTTCTTATATAGGTACTTTGGGGCCAAAGCGTTACTAATAAGTGGTGTGTCGGAGACTAGGCTGCCAAAGCCATCAACATTTCTGGGTACCGATAGCTCTAGCGCATGCCTTTCCATGAACCTTTAAGTGTACCACCCTAACCCCCGAAAGCTTTACAGAACTTTGCAGACGGTACTAGAACCGTAGTACAGTCCTATGTGACTCATTGTATAGCTTGCAAGGTTCAAGGGGGCCCAATTCGGGCTTATCCTCTGAGTGGCAGGTAGAGCACGGAGAGACCTTTTGCACTCACAAAACAGCGGACAGTGCAGCAAACATGAAGGGAAGCTACATGCCAAACCTGACGAAGTTTCAAACTCCTGATAATGATAAGCCTGATGGTCCTTGCCCTACCCACTTTTAACGCCAGACATTCCGTCGAAAGGAGGCTTGGCAACAGGGTTCAGACTTAGAAGTCGTAAGCTCAGCTACTTTGCCAAAGGGTGTAGGATAAGCCAGGTGGTGACCCCAAGGGTCCAAAGGACCCAATAATCAGGTACTCGGTTTTAGGATAGTAGTTATGTAGGTTAGGATTTTGGAGAGTATATGATTATTTGGTACTTGGACCCTTGGGGTGATCCCCAAGCCCAGAAACTTGAACATCTTTCGTAGGCCATTATGTGCCCAGCTCGCACAAGTCGACTCTGCCCTATCAAGCGGCGCTCGCTGCAAAAGTAGAGTGCAACTGCTCAGGGATTGGGGGCTTCAGGAGTTAGGGTTTGGGGCTTAGGGTTTAGGGCAGACATGAAATGCAATAGGGAGGACCTTGAACACTGACACATGAGCCTTGATGAGTTCGACGGTTTTTTCCGCATCATTGCGTACCTACAGTCTCCATGGGCTTAATAAACCAATAATGAATTAATACATATATATATATAATTGTAGGATCCTGTTAAAAGGTATCCCACAAAAGGAACTGCAACGGAGACTATAGATAGTTCTTGCGCCGTTCCCACACCTATATTCGATACCCTGACAAGGTCACGTATAGTACAGGGGAGGGCCCACTGCATTTTGTGGGGGCTCATGAGGAACCACCAAATTTACGGTAAGGGTTTACCTTAACCCCGAATATTCTACCTCTTTAAGGACTCCGGGATGGAAATCATAATAAGGAACCTTGAGAAAGGTGTTTTACAGGCTTGGGGTAGAGTTTAGGCCACTTACCCCATATCGATCTGTTGCAGCTTCCATGCGAAGGTCCTTCTTCGCGTGACGTGCGATGGATGCTCCAGGAATTCAGATCTACATGGGTACCCGAGACCGCCCTAAACCCTCATCCGTCAGGGGGCTAGGATTAGTTTGGGCTTCAATGCTTGGCGGGGTGTAGCCCCCTAAACCCTAAACCCCTACACCCCCAACCCTAAACCCTAAACCACTACACCCCCAAACCCTAAACTCAAAACCCCAAAACCCTAAACCCCCGAAGTGTCACCTTTACGCCCCTTCCACTGTATCACTGCATGTAGCGGCCTGGCCTTCGCAAGCAGCTGCAGAGCTGCGCATTTCAAGGAGTCTTTAGGGTTTAAGGATTTTGGTTTTTAGAGTCTTTAGGGTTTTGGATGTTTAGGGTTTAGGGTTTTGGATATTTTAGTTTTCAGAAACTTTGGGGCTTAGGGATTCTAGGGTTTCAGGGTTTAAGTCCGGAAGTACGAATCTCCAGAGAGGTCCAGGGTCTGGTTCTTGGCGGTGGGCTGCTTATGACAAGACATCTCTGTAGGCTTCAGGGCTAGGGTTCAGGGTTTTTCCAGCTTAAGCTTAATCCTGGGCTTTGGAGTACCATACTTTAATACTTTTTTCTTAAAGGAACCCTTATGAAATAAAAGTGTCTACTTTTTTCTCCCTGGTTACTTAAAAGCCCAGAATCTATAGGTCTTGAGCTGATGTGAGAAGCATCAATCCTGTTGCCTCGGTCCTGCGGTAGGCGCTTAACAAACCGTAAGACTCCGTTCATCCCTGTCAAAACCCGTATAAAACCCTTAACATCCCAAACCTCAAGCCATACGAATCCCTTTTAGAACCGCTCTTAAACCCTTACACGAAAGCTGGTATGCAACCGAATCCCCCAGAGACGAATCCCCTTAACCTCCCGAGGACCCAAGAATGACTGAACCTCCAAAGTCCCTTAGGGCTTTAGGGTTTAGGGATTAGGGATGAGGGGTTTAGGGATTAGGGCTTTAGGGTTTAGGGGTTTAGGGTTTAGGGATTAGGGTTTTAGCGTTTAGGGTTTAGGGATTAGGGTTTAGGGCTTTAGAGTTTAGGGTTTAGGGATTAAGGCTTTAGGGTTTAGGGATTAGGGCTTTAGGGTTTAGGGATTAGGGGTTTAGGGAGTCTAGGGTTTAGGATCCGAAGCATCCAGGGCTCTTCTAGGAACCCTTAGGCGGAAGCCTTCTAGGAGCCTTCGAAGGACTTCTTTAAAGGAAGCCACAAAGGAACCTTTTGAGGAGCCCCTCTGGACCCCTGAAAGGGGTCCCAAAAATAACCTCATAACGTTGACAGCGGCTCTACCCTAAACCTTCAATGGGAACGCTTCTGGGATCCCCTTCAGGACGCATGGAGGAAGGCGAGGAAGAGGTGATAAGAGTGCGGCGCGAGTTTGAGGTGGGGCGGCCCTTGGGGAAGATTCGCCAACACAGATTTAGACTGTTTGAATGTTCATGTTGAGGGGTTGGGGTAGGGCGTTTATAGGGTGGCTTTATCATTTTACTGATTTTATTCTTGATTTGTAGAGTATCCAATTCTGTTGAGCTTCCGGGCGTCAGTTGTCACGGCTTTCAGGATTGAGCTGCGAGGGTTCAGATATTTGGGAGTTGGGCCCTAAGGAACTGCCCGAAGAACCCTTAAGGACCCGCTGTTGTGGTTGGAGTCTTCGGGTCCATGGTTTGGGGTTCAGGGTTCAGGTTCATGACATGGGTTGGACAGGGGGAGGGTAAGGCGTTCCCCTGCCTAGGCTCCCAACTGGAGTTTCAGTCTTTTGGTGACCTAACTTCTCCATTGCTTCATCGTTTCCTACTGGCCTGTGCTATGTATCATGCTTGGGTATCTTTGAATGTAACTCGACAGTGACCTCATCCGAAGCAGCTGCATGTCCAAGCTGCGAACTTGAAGCCTCAATTCGATCCTGGCGTCCTAAACTCCGAAAAATCGTGTATGGGGCGGCTGTTCTAAACTAGTGGTTTAGGGCTTAAACGTTTTGGGGGTTCAAGGCTTAAGGGCTTTAGAGTTTTGGGTTCGGATTCAAGAGTGTAGGGTTTAAGAGAGTTTAAGGATTTCGGGCTTAGGGCTTGCGGTCTCGTTAATGTTTCTGCGTCACGCATCCATTTTAGCGGGAAGGGATCGTGGCCCCGGACGCTGAAGGCAAGGCCTCTACGCCGAACGCCCGAGATCACGCATAGCCCTAGCTTAGGGTCTTAAATAAATACCAAGACTATTTTCGGAGTTTATTCTTATGATTAAAGTATAAGATATCCGAAAACCTTATTCTAATTATTCAGGCCCCGATCCCTAATTTGGAACCCTTAAAGCAGCCCTTACGTAGAGAACTTAAAAGGAAGCCTAATCTAATCATTAAGGCCCCTATACTATGTCGTGGGCCCTACTCACGCTGACCCCTAAGCCCTAAACCCTAATCCCTAACCCCGAACCCCTAAACCCTAAACCCCATCCCTCACCCCTATAAACCCAAAACCCTAAACCCTAATCCCGAAACCCTAAACCCAAAACCCTAAACTGAGGCCTTACTCGCTGACCCCAATGCTTTGCGAGCCACGGGCCGGGAGTTGCTGGAAGCTCTCGCTTCCCAAGGCAGCTGGGGGTTTCAACAAATTAGGGCTCCTTTAAAGGGATCCATAAGGGTTCCTATGAGGGATCTATAGGGTCTAGGGTTGGGGGTTTCAACAAATTACTGGGTAGTCGGCTTAAGTCGTCTCACTTTGTGTAAAGTCGTCTCGCGCGGGCGTTCACATGGGGACAGCGCACACAAGCTCGTAAGAACATGTAGCTGGAAGTCATCTCACCCCGGCAAGCGACATGGGGATTCCGAAGTAAAGCGTGGCAGCCAGTTGTGTGGCGACATTGAAAACCCAACTAAAACGCCAAACCCTTCCAGATATGCGTGGATGTGTTCTCAAAATTGTCTCGCACCGGCGTGTGCATGGGGATTCCGCATACAAGCTCCTCCAGAAAACTCAGGCCGGATAACCCATCTCCTTGTTATGTATGCCTGCTATGCAGACGGGGTCTCGGTCAGCCTGATCGCCGCTGAAAGCACATCCATCCATCATCCGTTTTGTAGGGTTAAAGCCTTTGGGGTAGTAAACTTTCGCGTCTTACAGGTTTAAAGCTTTTCGGGTAGCTCGGGTTTTACAAGTTCAAAGCCTTCTTGTGTAGCAACCTCTCGGATGTTGCGAATACTAGTAGGTTTTACTACCTTGAAACCCAGCGTGTACATGCAGTTTCCGCTCGTTTCGAGGCCTGGATAGCTCCCACTAGAACGTGGCGTGCACTTGCAGTTTTCGTTTGTTTCAGTGCACGTTTGCTTCACTTTGTTCGAAGAGTCTCGTGCCACGCGCAGATTTGACATGTCGGGCTGTGCTCGTTCAAAGCCAGCGTGTAGTTGCGGATCCCAGTCTGTGAGTCGACTTTTTGCGGATGGGTCGACTTCGCGCGAATCTGGGCGTGAGCTTGGGGAGAGCTTGCGTCGACTTAAGCCCAGCGCCTAGTAGGGCTCCTTTAAAGGGATCCATAAAGGTTCCTATGAGGGATCTATAGGGTTTAGGGTTTGGGAGTTTCCAAAAATTCGGGGTACCCTATTTTGGGGTCCTGATAATAAGGATCCTACTATTTCGGGTAGTGGGGTTTCAATCTTTGTCACTGAGAGTTGTAGGGGCTTTAATAATTACCTACACTATTTTGGGGGTTCCTTATTATAACTATAGTATAACGGGCCCCAAGACCCTATTCTAACTATTAAGGCCCCTATGTTGGATTTTTTTTGGAGGGGGGGTAGGGCTTGGGACTTGCATGGGGTTCAGGGTTCATGGGGGTTAGGGTGAGGGATTTGGGCTTGAGGGTTCAGGGTCTTTTTTGTTTGTGTGTGTGTAGGGTGAGGTTTGAAAACGTTTTTTGTTTTTTTCATGTGGTTGCGTATGTAGAGTTTAGTGAGTCTGAGTAGGGCGCTGTAGGCGGTGAGGACGTCTGCAATAATTATTGCTGCATGTGGTAAAGGAGATCTACAAGGTTGAAAGCATGTCGCAGGACGCTAAACTTAAGGCTCAACGATTTGGCCTAAACCCAACTTCCTTAGACCAGAATCATTAAGCCCCAGCAGGAGACCCTAAATCCCTAAACCCTTATCAATTATCAATCAAACTCTATAATCCCTAAACCCTAAATCCCCAGACCCTATAATCCCTGAATCCCCCAAAGGTGCCAGCAATCCGGTGCCTTTGATTCTGGGCTGCCTTCTCTCCCGGGCTGCAAGTGCCGGGGTTTCCGTGGACGAGGAGGCGACTTGGGGCATCGAATTCGCAAAGTTTGGGTTTTTGCAGGGTTCACCCAGAGGCCCCCAAGTAGTTCCTTTTTGGGATTACCTTATAGAATTCTAAATATGAGCCCCAAAAAGGAACTACTTTGGGCTAGGGTTTAGGGTTTTGGGCTTTTGTTGGTTGTAGGGGCGAGGGCCTCTGAGGTTTAGGGTGTAGGGTTTAGGGGTTTAGGATTTAACGTTTGGGTGGGGTTTGGGGTTTAGGAGTTTAGGGTTTCAGGGTTGGGTTTAGGGTTTAGTTCGGGTTTCAGGTTCGGGTTCGTTCCGTCGCCTTTTCAGTCTGTTGGTTTTTGCCAGACAGCAATAGTTCCTATTGTAAGTTTTTGCACATTTAGTATGCAGTTACACGGTACGCATGGTTTTTTTGTACTAGGTCAGAGCATTATGGGTATATAACATTGGGGCTCTATGGTGGATAAGAGTTCTTGTTGGGTGTACTCCAGTAGAGTGCAAATCAGTGCTTCCAAAGAGCAGTCAAGCCTCGCCTCATTTGAATGGGGGAGCTGGTCCCTACAACAGTCCCTAGTCCTACATTCCCTTCGCCACTCTCCGTAAGGTCATGCTTCATCCGGTGTAAAGCAGATGGCTTAACATAGGTTTAAAGCTCAGGATGTATCCTGAAGCCGATACATTGAAGTATGACGCCCTAATTTATAGTACGCTGTTGATAATCATGAGGACACTCTTACAATAGTGGCCGTTGGACTTAGGACTGCTGCTGTTTCTTCAGCTCATGCAGTTTTAGGCGGATTGCGTTCTTCTGGGTATCATTTTGAAGGGGTCGGGCTTAAAGGAGTTGGACACTACGTCACTCTTAGCAAGCTTGCTCCAGGAACCTCTTTTTCGCAGCTTGTCATGGTCGTTGGCCGTTATAATTAACACGAGAAAGCACTCCCCGACCCTTGCTTGAAGGTGACCCTAAGCCAGGCCCCATACCCTAAACCCTTGTAGTGACCCTTAGGAACCCTGAAAGGAACTCTAGCCTAATCATTAAGGACCCTATACCCTAACCCCTTGTGCTAACCCTTAGGAACCCTGAAAGTAAACCCTTAAGGACCTTATATAGATCGCTTATAGAACCCTTAAAGGAGCCCTTATATAGAGCCCTTTCAAGCTATTCTAATCATGAAGGCCCCTATACTATACCAGCCCACGACGTGAGGCCCTACTCGCTGACCCCTAACCCTAAACCCTAAACCCCAATCCGTAACCCCTAAACCCGAATCCCTAACCCCTAAACCCTAAACCCCAAACCCCAATCCCCAACCCCTAGCAGATCCCTTATAGAACCCATGGCTCCAGGCACTTCAAGCGGCCTGGCCGCAGGAGGAGCGCCGCGCTCTCCGAGCGAGGCTATCTGGCAAGGAGCCTCGCGGGATTTGGGTTTAGGGGTTTAGGGTTTAGGGGTTTAGGGTTTATAGGGATTTAGAGGTTTAGGGTTTAGGGGTTTAGGGCTTACGGGTTTAGGGTTTATATAGGGGTTTAGGGATTAGGGTTTTAGGGGTTTAGGGTTTAGAGGTTTAGGGTTTAGAGGTTTAGGGTTTAGGGGTTTAGGGTTTAGGGCTGGATTTGGTCAGAAGGGCGACCCTGACAAGCGTACAGTTTTCGGCTTCTTTTTTCTTGACTCACTTATGTTACGTACATGTGTGTATGTAAATCTGCCTATCTGTCTATCTATCTATCGACCTGTCTATCTAGCTATCTATCTATCGGTCTATCTAACTATCTATCTATCTACCTATAATATACATTTGCGTTTGTTTGTGCATGTATTCATTTGTTTGTTGAAATTCGCTGTGCATTCGTAGTTGATTGCATTTCCGTACAAGGGTCGTCCTTTGAGGGTTGCAGAATAGAGTAGCAGGGGCTTTGCCTGGATATCTCTTGTATACAATCGCATGATGGGTGCCGCTTGACCCCAGAGGCCTGAATTATCTAAACGGATGTCTCTGACTGAGCTCAATAGATCTCCACATAATTAACTAGCAGAAAAGCGGCTTTCAAATAACTATATATAGCATAACATACCCCACAGTCCGGGTGAATATGGCATTCTGGTTCCCTTTGCATCGCCCACACGTTCAGTCCGATCCACCCCAGAACCCTGTTGAGGTTTAAGGCGCTATACTACATACTGCACCGGAACACCTGGAAAAGCAGCCAGGACGATACCGAAGTCGACGGAGCCTTCTTCGAGGATCGGTGTTTTGGGCTTCAGGCTTCTGGAGATCATTAGGGTTCGGGGCTTCAGGCCAGGTTCCGAGCATACATAGGGTTCGAGTTCAAGTGTTTTTCACATGTCATTTGTTGGTCTGGGGGTGCAGGTGTTGTTTTGCAATTGGACGATCTTTTTTTAACTGTTTCAATACGTTGCGAGTGTGTACGTGCCCGCAGAAAGTGGCTCTTTCGGTGTGACGGCTTCGTGCTAAATCCGTAATTAAGTTGTTTCCAAGCTCCATATAGCCCCATCAACCTTCATTCTTTCTGAACCCTAAAGTCTGCCCCAAACACCCTCAGCTGTTACACGATTTTAGGGACCAAAAAAGCATATAAGCATAAGCTTTTTATAGGGATATCCTACCTTATTGAGCTTTATTGTAAGGGTGCTTAAATGGGATATCCCTATCCCATTTTTTGCTCATGTGCTTTTTTGGGGCCCTAGATTTACGTATTTTAGGCAGTTCAGGGGGGTGAAGGCTGAGTCTTGCAAGGTCTTGGGGACCAGGCTTTTGGGCTTCGAAGCTTGTAAGAGGGCAGATGAAGCCTTGAAGACTGAAAGCCCTTAAAAGACCGCAGCTCAATCCTTGAAAGCCCCAATGAACGACCAACCGCATAGCCTAGAATAAAACCCCTTACCCTAAGGGTCCAAGTACCCAATTATCATATACTCTCAAAAATAGTAACCTACATAACTATTATCCCAAACCCGAGTACCTAATTATTGGGTCCTTTGGACCCTTTGGGTTAAACTTTAACTTCAATCCCAAGGCCCTACAGTCTCACAGCCTAGCCTCTAAACCTTTAAGCCCAACCCCTCAAACCTAAACTCTCGAACAGAGCCCCCCTAAAGCCTCCCTCTAAACCCCCCCCCCGCCCTTAAAATACTAAAACTAAACCCTAAACCCTAAACCCTAAAACGCTAAAACTAAACGTGCCTGCATTCAGGCGCTTACTCGCTGCCTCAGCACAGTCCTTGCCGCCTTGCGCGGCCGGCTTGGCCCTGCGACGGTCGAGGCCACGGAGTCCCCTTTGGGTTTGGGTTTAGGGTTTAGGGTTTAAGTTTAGAATTAGGGAAAGTTTACGGATTAGGGTTTAAGTTTAGGGTTCAGGGAAAGTTTAGGGACTAGGGTTTAATTTTAGGGTTTAGGGATTAGGGTTTCAGTTTAGGGTTTATAGGGTTTAGCAGACAGAATGACTTCTGCCGTAAGTGTCCCACTGGCTAAACCGGTCTACCCAAACCTAGCTACAGTTGATACGGTCCTCAGAGAAGCAGCCAAAGACGGCAGAGTTGAGTGCAGAGTTTAGCGACTTCTCAGCCAAGTATAGCATCTAGGCAGACCTTTGTGCATCTGAGTTCATAGACTCACATGGCAGATTACACTTTTCTTGCATGATCCAACCAAGCTTCCATGCCATCAACCTGCGACTATTTTAATTGTCTGTTATCCTAAGAGTGCTAAAGCTAAGGGTCACTAACTGGTCAGTAACCTATCAGTCCCCCGTCCCAAACCTCAACACCTCAAAGGCCTCAAATGCCCAAGAAACCCGGCAACCCTGAGGCCTCGTATTTTGCAGGTTTTCGGGGTTCCGGAAGGCTTTCCCTAAACCCCTAAACCCTAAACCCCTAAACCCTAAACCCCTAAACCCCTAAACCCTAAACCCCTAAACCCTAAACTTTATCAACTTTGCCCGAGCAGACTTCGAGGATGTGGCGTCTCTACTTGATGCGAGCACGCCACCACACTGGATCTCTGAGTGGATTGTCGAGGCCAGATCGGGGGTTTCCGAGAATAAGGGGTACCTTATGTTGGGCCTAAGTACCCACTATTAAGGGCCATAAGGACTCTATTAAAGGGCCCTTGGGGGGTCCTGGTAGCTACTATATGGGAGTTTCCGAACATTAGGGGTACCTTATTTTGGGGGTGCTTATAATAAGGATCCTGCTATCTAGGGTACTACATCAGGGTCCCCTATTTTCGGAAACTCCCAGATGGAGGTTGGGACTATGGTGGGTTCGAGGACTTGAATCCTATAATGCACAAGCCTAAGTCCTAAACTCTACTCTAAATCCGAAACCCCCAGACCCCAAAACTCCTAAACTCCTAGTCGTAATACCTTGCAAGCTGGGGTCCTTATAACAAGGATCTACTATTTAGGGTACTATATAAGGGTCCCGTAGTACGGGGTGTGAGGACGGTTGGGGCCGTTGTGCTGGGCTCTGAACTCCCGGCTGAAGAGCATCAGTTCCCAAGGGGGCCTTGAACAGAGGGTAGGGCTTCTTAAAGGGTTCCTAAACGGGATCTATAAGGGGTTCCTTAAAGGGATCTATAAGGGGTTTTAGGGGTTCCGGGTTCAGGGGCTTAGTGGTTTTGTGTTTAGGGGTTTAGGGTTTAGGCATTTGGGGTTTTGGGGGGGTTAGGAATGTAGAGATCAAGGGTGTAGGGTTAAGGGTCCATGCCAAAGGCTTAAACTCCTGCTATTATAAGATCCTTTCGCATGCCCCATACACTGCTGTCTTCTTCTTCTTACGCCATATGTTGTATGCTTGCTGCTATAGGCTCGTATATTCGGGTTTAGGGTGTAGGCTGAGGGTTTGGATTCCTGGGATTATGTTTAGGGTTATGAAGCGCTGCAAAGCCCACCAAGCAGGAAACCTTGGCTATGGATCCTGCCACAACAGACACTTGGTTCAAACCGACCGGAGTCTAGGGCTCTTCAAGGATCTAGGGTTTAGGGAGTTAGATCTTATGTAGGGTCTTGGCGTGTAGGCTTAGGGTTTAACGTCTCCCGGTCTTGGGGTTATAGGGCTTTGGGACCTGCCGGGCCGGATTAGGGACGCGTCCGCTGGCCTGAGCCCTAAGAGCCCGACAAACTCCTCCGGTGTGCGGCTTACCAGGACCCCCCAAGTGCCGCTTAATATCATATCTGCAGCCGAAAAGACCTACCATTTTAAGGAACTACATATAGAAACCATAATAAGGCACCCTAAACGGGTAGGTCTTTTCGGCTACAGGAACCTGCATTTGCATGTTTTGGGGTACCCTGGTTCCTTTAGGTAGAGTTTAGGCTGGAGGAGACCTTGAGGCCTTCCGTAATTTTTGGGGTGGGATATCCCTACCTCATTGCTTTGTTTATAAAGGGGCTTATGGGATATCCCAACCCTCTGGTTTTTTTTAGGTACCTTTTTGGGTCCCTACCTTCAGAGCTTGCATGATTTCCTCAGGGTGCAATGGTTTCGTTCATAGAGGTCATGACTTGCATGCCGATGATGCTGGTTCTTCGCCTAGCATAATATCGGGGTCTGAATAATTTTACTGAGGTGATGTCGCCTTATAGTCTCTCTTTAGCCAATGTAACTATGACTGCATGCCCTGGTCGTCAGAGTCATATTCGATTTCCGGTGTGCAAACCTTCGATCCAACCCTCCTGCTCTAGCTGCATCTTCTTGTCTGGGAAGAACGCGCACTGGATACGTTCCCAGCAAGAACTCAGTCACACTTATGATGCAAAGTTAGGTGCAATTGCAAGTTGCTTCAAACAGATGATGACAACTTTGGCAATCAGCATCAGAGTCTGCTTGTGCGTATCTTGCGGCAGGGCAGTATTTTCATATTACTGCAACACCTGAGCCAGATAGCCGCTACTGGAGAGACTCTCGCATTTGATTGACAATGACAGTGTCAGCGAGGTTGCTAGTTCACGTATTGTGAACATGAGTTGTGCTTCAACCACTGACGTTAGCGGTGCTAACATGTCAACATGTGTGAAATGCTCGTGATGATGATGTTGATTCTGATGATGATGATCACGATTATGGTGTTGGCGATGGGGATGACGATGATGATGACAACTGTACAAGCAGGACCCATTATTGGTCCCCAGCCGCAACGTTGTAGTTTGTATCGTTAGTTCGAAGCCAAAGCTCTTGCCGTCGAGACAGCAGAGTCAGTGCATTCGACGGCTGATGACAAAGATGCATCCAAAGAGGTGGGCAGGGTCGGATTGGGAAAGCGGCTGTGTGTTTGGGCGTTATGCTTCTTCGGCAACTGATGAGTTTTGTGTGTATACACGCATGCATCTCTGTACACACGTGCACGCATAACTGCGTGCCTCCACGCACACAAACTTCTGCACACCCATGCGCAGTACATCTCCCCATGATACCTGCCTGCCTGCCTGCCGGAACAGTGATTGTGCAGAAAGTCTTGTGCCCCCCTGCCTCGTGGTCCCCACGTGCCCGCATAACTGCGTGCCCCCACGCACACAACCTTCTGCACACCCATGCGCAGTACATCTCCCCATGATACCTGCCTGCCTGCCTGCCGGAACAGTGATTGTGCAGAAAGTCTTGTGNGACTGCTTGTCGAGTGGCATACAAGTTCACGGCTTTGGGGGCAGGCCGCTTGCTGCTGCCTTTCTTGATCACCATGTTCCGGAGCACCTGAATGTCGGCCTCGGTGCTCTCCCCCACCCAAAGCCAACCGACCACCCGGAATTTCGACCGCACCCTAAATGCGGAAATCCCTAAAACCTCAACCATAAGCCCCGAACCCTCAATTTTTTCCCGCAACATGTCATGTAACACATACACCCTCAACTCGAAGAATTGACTGACATGGGTAAGGTAGAGGTCCGAATAATCAGCAGCTATGCATGTCCTCTTATTTCCCCTACAAATATAACTATATCATAGCATACCCCGCCTCCCCCCGAACCCTACATGACTACATCATAGCATACCCGCCTCCCGAATGTTGTACCTCTCCGCCCAAGCTCAAATTCACGGATGTGAGGCATCGAACATTGAGGAACCGAACATACTCTCACCCCNCCCCCCCCCCGGAACCCTAAGCAAGTTACTAAATCTGTTTAAGGCCCCTAGCAAGGCCGCCGGAGCTGATCCTGATGCTGCTGCGATTTATTCCGTGATCGTGGAGGCTCGGGCAGGAGGAATTGGTACTGTTTTTTTTACAAAACTTTGGTATGGTATCATAATAATAGCTAACATGTTTAGGGTTTTCTAAATGTGGGGTGTAGGTCCAGGTTTTGCGGGTTTAGGGTTCAGAGTTTCAGTTTCGGGCCTACAGGCTCTGTCGCATGGTGTAGGTTGGGTCTCTTCATATGTTCTATGTACATGCACGTGCATAAAAGTGGGATGTGCACACACAAGAGAGAGAGAGAGAGACAGACAGAGAGAGAGTGAGAGAGAGAGAGAGAGAAAGAACGAGAGACCGCACCATAATTTGAAGCATGCTGGAGGCCGCAGCAGCAGTATAGTTTTTGTATCCGTCCAATTGTAGTTGGAACAGGAGGAACAGGAACAGCAGGAGTGGCGGTAGTACTGTAATGGTGTTGCTTAATTGAAACACAAGTGGCTCGACATGCGATAAAACTTACACACAACATCCATACTATGGACAATAGCTTCAATAGCAAGCTCGGACAATATCGGCAATATTCACACAAACAGCGCAACCGGCCTCACTCGCCGAAACCGCAAACGGCACAGCAAGATTCCTTGGAACGGTCTGTTCCGTGGATCTCGGAGCTTTGACGGCCCTGTGGTCGTTGGGCTTTGGGTGACCCAAGACTTACAAGAAGTCGTCAGGCCATATTTGAAGCGACCTCCCAAACCCCCAAACCATATCTTAGTCAGCGAGCTCTTTTCCCATCCACTGCTGCTCGGCACAGGAATCATCCGTCACGAGACCGCCACCTTTGGAGGCCGTCGAGGGTTCCTTGCAGTCAAGTTGAAGCGCATGGGCCCGGTTTTAGGGGTTTGCAGGATTTGGGATTTTGGCATGTCGCGTCATACGATGCCAGAGCTTTCGCCAGTGAAGTGTACTTTTTATGGACAGAGCACTTACAACGGGCAGAGCTTTCTATGTGACCTGCCACGCACACAACTATCGCCGCGCTGGAGTTCAGGGGCAGGAACAGTGAGCATGAGGGTTTGGGTCACGATCCGAAGTCTTAGGTTTAGAGTTTCAGGTATAGCAGTTCGGGCTTTGGGGGTTTTGAACATTTAGGTTTAGCATTCAGATCGTTCGGGTTTCGCCACCTCCGAGATAGTAATCGGCAGGCTGCTCTCGGTGAGTCGAGATCAGTTGCCGCGGCTCCTGCAGTGCTTTTCATTGATGCACGGGGCTTATCTCCTGCGTACCTCACCCCGTCTTGTCCCCCACGGCAGTGGCAAGTACAAGCAAGGGCAAATGCCAACTCAATCTCCGATAGTCGTCGAAACCAACGTATTTCACATCCATCATAATGCCAACACGGTCCCGACTACCATCTTACAACCTGTCTCAGTAGTTACAAGCAGAATCCCCAGACTCGGGCGGTACCTTGAAGCCAACCTGATTTCTTGTGCCTCGTGGCAGGACAGGATGCACAGCCCCCCCATCCAGGAGAAGCAGTCTCCTGTGATGGCAGAGGTGCAACACTGGATAATGACAGTTGTCATTGTATATCATATATAACATATGCACTTGTCTGCGAGTCTAGGTATGCATTATTGTCATTGTTGTTATTGGCTGGTATCACTATTGTTGTTATTGTTGCTGGTGATGCCTTGACTTGATTTGATATTCCTTACGTTTGCGTCTTCGGGTGTAGATTTTGGCTGAGAAGGCTTATTCAAGTTTGGATCTTGGGATTACTTTCCCTAAACCCTGACCCTCGTATCCGGCTTGCAGCACTTCGGCCGTGGGTTGAAAACTTCTTGGTGGTGTGGGAGATCGGCAGAGTTTGTTGCAGAGGGTTAGCTGAAAAACCTATGAACTCTAAACACAGGAAAGCGGCAGGGTTTAGGGCAGGGTGTGGGTGCAAACCTGAAGCCAAAAGCCCCGCCAAAGTTCAGGTGAAGCATTCTGAGGTCGTGTTCGGTTGTTTTGCCAAGGGCACCGAATTGGAACATATTGGAACGCCGAAAACATGTTTCTGTCGGCTGAATTATAAACACGAACACCGTAAAGCCTCACGCCCTAAAGCCTCAACACCTGCGGCAGTAAACCTTGGATTCAGGCTCTGCCAAAAACGAGACAGACTCACTCAGACCGTTCGTGTGATCCCAAGCCACACGGAGTCCATCTGTTTAAGTCTATTGTATCCTTCATATATAAGAAGCCGAACAGGGCTTCAGTGACTGGGGCTGCAGTAGGGTAGGGTACCCATAAGTTGGTTGAGCGTAGCAAGTCCCAAATCCCACTATCTTCAAATTGGCCTCTCTGCGTAGATCGCAATCTGAGAGTAATATAGACGCCTAACTAATTACCTATACAGTAGAAGCCAGAAAGTTGGAACATCATTAGCCTCCTGCCCTTAAAGTAAAGTATAGGGACTCCCAGCATGAATCATCCTAAATCTATGTTCCAACTTTCTGGGGTTCACTGTACTATGTTGGGGGTTCCTGGTTATAGCTACAGTGTATATGCCCCAACACCCTATTCCAATTGTAAAGGCCCCTACATTACACTTTGCGCAGGCGGCATTGGCACAGATGGAAGCGATGCACGAGCAGGTTGTTCGTAGGGAATGCCAGAGTGACAAGCACTTTGTGTACCGTGGGATTTAGGGCTTGTGGCATATGGGTTAAATGATTATGCAGCGGGATTGTACATGTATGTGCACACACATAGACATGCGTATCAATACGCAAGCAAGGACAAACATGACGCAAGCACACGCACGTATCTGAACCAATGTCAATAGACATGCAAATACCCACAAGCATACACAGATCAACGTATGACAGTAGAGACTTACACAGATAGAACATGATTCTTCAAGATATAATCAAACAGGTAACGTAAAGCAAATGTATGTATGAGTTCACTAGGATCAGCAAAGTGGTATTTCGGTGTCCCCAGGTTTGGAAACCGGGTTGCTGCGGCATTGCTTCCTGTTTCGGTGGTTCAGAGATTCAGGCTCAGGGCGCAGTGCCTAAGGCCCTCATCGGTTTTCAATGTTGAGGTTTCGGCCTTGTCGGAAGTCAGGTCCGGGGTTTTAGAAACCCTAAACCCTAAACCCTATATCCCTAAACCCTAAACCCTAAACGGATTCTGCCAACCCGACATACTGGCGAGGTGGAAAAAGGCGTTCAAAAAAAAAACGGGCAAAAGACTCTGCTCCGAACACCCAGAAGCTCCACGACCTACACCCTGGATGCCGGAACCAACGTCGAAACTTCCAACACCCCCTTGACCTCGAACCTGTGAGCAAATCAGCCTAGAACCTCTACCAACAGGTTCAGGACTTAGGGGTTAGTGCAAATTTCTTTCCCAAAACAGTTATGGTATGGGTTTCCGGGCCCAATCGTTTCGAATCATGAATCCTTCAACCCTTCATGAAGCCCACCGGTCTAAGGTTGAGGGCACCAGCCCCCAACAAACATAGCAAACTACAACTGAAGCCCTCTGGAAGCCCATGCAAACCCTAAACCCTAAACCAACCCTAAACCCTAAACCCCTAAACCGTCATGCTTCAGGAAACACCTGCCGAAAAGCCGCTTCCCGGAGCAATCGATCGCGCCGTCACGCTCTCAAAGGCAAGCTGCGGTAGGCTTTGTGTCTAGGCCTTGGAGCCTTGGACCATAACCCACTCATTTGTTGCACCGGTAGATATGTAATTATGTGTGTATGTAATGTAACGGAATGGAATGGATGTATGCTTATTATATATATATATACACATATATGTATGTACATGTGTGTATATATATATATATGTTTATACATACACATACATATGTGTACAGAACCAGTGGCTTTCTGAGTAGCAGCAGCAGCAGCAGAGTAGCACTGCCACGTGGTCGTGCTAGTGGTGGTGCCAGTGGCGGTGGTGCTGCTGGAGTTGCTGCTGCTGCTGCTGGTGCTCGTGGCCGTGGTGGTGGTGCTGGTCGTGGGTCGTGGGTCGTGGTCGTGGTCGTGGTGGTCGTGCTGGTCGCGGTGGTCGGGGTGGTCGTGGTGGTCGTGGTGGTGGTGGTCGTGGTGGTCGTGGTACTGGTAGTGGTAGCGGTAGCAGCAGTCGTAGCAGTCGTCGTAGTCATAGTAGTCGTCGTCGTAGTGTAGTAGTGTAGTAGTAGTAGTAGTAGTAGTAGTAGTAGTAGTAGTAGCAGTAGCAGTAGCAGTAGCAGTAGCAGTAGCAGTAGTAGTAGTAGTAGTAGTAGTAGTAGTAGTAATAGTAGTTGTTGTTGCTGTTGTTGCAGTAGTAGCAGTAGTAGCAGTAGCAGCAGTGGTAGTATTAGTAACTATTAGTATTATTGTTAGTATTAGTATTAGTGTTAGTGTTAGTATAAGTATTAGTATTAGTATCAGTATTAGTAGTATTAGTATTAGTATTAATATTAGTATTAGTAGTAGTAGTAGTAGAAGAAGTAGTAGTAGTAGTAGGTAGTAGTAGCAGTAGTAGTGGTACTAGTAGCAGCCTCACCCTAGCCAGACCCGAAACCCTGAACCCTGAACCCGAGCTACCGTCCCGAGTGACCCGACCCTGGAGATGCTGCCAGGGAGCCTTCGCGGCAACTTTGACCGTGAACGACCTTGCCCCGCTCCCGACCCAGGCGTCGTCCTGAACTCTCTAGAAGCCTTAATATGTATATATATATATGTATATATATATATATATGTATATATATATGTATATATATATATGTATATATATATATATGCTAGAGACAGTATACATATACAGATATATATATGTATATATATATCGACAGATAGATAGATAGATAGATATATAGGTTGTGAGAGAGAGAGAGACGAGCGAGCGAGCGAGCGAGCGAGAGAGAGGGAGACAGGGAGACCCGGGGCTGTATACGACCGTCCTGGCGTGTTTGTGATGCTTGAACCTACCGTGTAGGCCTTCGGTGTTTCAGGGCTCCGGTGGTAGGAGGTAGGTTCCCCTGAGGCATAAACCCTAAACCCTAAAGCCTTAAACCCACCAGCACCCCCCAACTACCCTCTATTATACCCGAAGTACCCACTATTAAAGGCCATAAGGGCTCTATTAAAGGGCCCTTGGGGGTCCTGGCAAGGAAGAGGGAGAGAGGAAGGGAGAAGCCGATCCGCAAGCAAAGGAAGACCTGGCAGAGTTGGTTCCGCTGCTGCCCGAGATGGCCTTGGATCCCGTCCCAGCTTTCCTTGCTTGTTTGGGGTTCATGGTTCAGGATTTATATAGGGTTTAGGGCTCAGGGTCGGTTTTGTCAGGGTTTAGGGCTTGCTTGGCTTATTTCTGGCGGGGATGTCTGGCATGTGTGGGGGCTTTCAGAGTGTATGTCGGGCTTGGGGATAGTATGTAGAGTCTTGAGGCGCAGTGTCCCGCTTTAAAGTTACAGTGGTGGTGTCTAGTCTAGTCTAGTCCTAAACCCTAAGCCCGAAACCGCAACCGTCTGAAGAGTGGCCAGGCAGCCAGGCTGGCATCCGAGGCACCGGGCGAAGCTGAGGCTTCTTGGGTGCCTTGAGGGCTGTTTTGGGTTGAGGGTTTTGGGTCTACGGTTTGGGGTTTGGGGTTAAGTTTTGAGTTTAGGGTTTTGGGTCTACGGCTTGGGGTTTTGGGTTAAGTTTTGGGTTTAGGGTTTAAGGTCGAAGACCTGCTCGTGTCCTTTCGACTGCCGCGGCCTGTACCTGTCTCGACAGAACTCAGCTACTCCAAGGGATTGTAGATCATGCAAGCCCCGGATAAGGAACCTAACGTAACTAGGGTTTAGGGTTAAGGGTTTAGGGTTTAGGGTTTTAGCGTTTAGGAAGACGCTTCCAGAAAGTGGGATGTATCAAACAGTGGCCTGCGTTGCCCTTGCCGGCTCGCCAACCCTCAACCCTATTCTCCTTGAGTCCCCCGTTTCCTGGTCTACACCCTACCTAGACCGTGACCGTAAAGAGCCTACCTCTATAATAACTCATATAAAGAAATCATAATAAGGAAATCTAGGTTCTTTAGGGTCCAGGTAGGTCCTAAACCATTCAAAAGATTTTTGAACCCTAAACCCTAAACCCTTGCTCAATGAGGGCTGCCACGGGTTTTAGCACTAGGTGGGTGCCGCCGAATTCCCATCACATGGGCGGCAGCACGTCGATTACCCTTACAGTTGGACTGCTCAGTGGCAAGACAGCCACCGTGACAGCCAGCTCGGATGGAGAAGTAGGAGCGTAGAAGCGCCGGGCACAGACCGCACTTGGAGTCGGAAACGGACGGCTATTGGGCTCGTTTGGAAACGTTCTGGATGCAGGCGTGCGGATTGGGGATGCCGGACTGCAGGAGGGCAATGTCTTGACGTTGCACTTAAACCGATGTCAAGTTCAGGCATACAACATCGGGTTTGCTGCAATTCTTGGTGATGGATGTGTCGAGACGTGGACTCATTTTCTTGGGATACTAGTACCCACCCTCGTGACAAGCAGGAACAGCTGAAGAATGTGCAGCAGATCCAAGCCAATGAGCTCGCTTTTGCTGCGATTCTTGGCGATGGGTCTGTCGTGACCTGGGGTTCTGATCTCAAGGGTGGTGACAGCACCAAGTGCAGCATCAGCTCAGCAGATCCAGGCCTCTGACCATGCTTTCGCTGCTATACTTCGCGATGGATCTGTCGTGACCTGGGGTGATTTTCGCAGTGGTGGGTTCAACTTTGCTGTGCGAGATCAGTTGAAACATGTGCAGCAGATCCAAGCCTCCAAGGCCGCTTTTGCTGCCATTCTNGATCTGTCGTGACCTGGGGTGATTTTCGCAGTGGTGGGTTCAACTTTGCTGTGCGAGATCAGTTGAAACATGTGCAGCAGATCCAAGCCTCCAAGGCCGCTTTTGCTGCCATTCTTGACAACGGCTCCGTCGTGACTTGGGGGGAACCTGAATTTGGTGGTGACAGCAGCGCTGTGCAGGATCGGCTGAAGAATGTGTGCAGCAGATTCAAACCACCTTCTACGCTTTTGCAGCCATTCTTGGCGATGGATCTGTCATGACCTGGGGTGATGTTCTGAGAGGACTGAGAGGGAGACCATGGTGCCGCCACCTCCGTGGGTGGGCGGCGCTTAAGCCCCTCAGCAAGCAGAAATCAAGGACCTGGGGGCCTCCAGGCCTGTCCTAGCAGGCGACCTGGACAAAACTGCTTTGGGTGTGCCCTGCCCTGCCCTGCCTGGCCCCTGCCCCTGCTCTTGGCCTGAAGAAATAGCGAAAACCTTGGAATGAGTTTAGGTGCTAAACCCTAAATAGGAATAGGTTTGGGTGGTTTGACCGCCTTAGACGGCGTGGGGTGGGAGAGTTATATAAAAGAAAGAGCCATCCACAATCAGCTCCAACGGCCAATCGTCACATGAGGACGCACTCGAAACTGCACTGTCGCAAGATACTTCCGCTTATACGCCACTCTACAGCAAACCCTAAACCCTCAACCTTAGAGCTTGGTCGAGGCTACTGAGCCTGCGCCCAACGTCGAGACGGTGCAGCAGGTGAGGGCTGGGAGCTTTTCTGGGTAAGAGTGCTTAGGGTTTTTGGTTTAGGGTCTAGTAGGGTATAGGGTTTCGGGTTTAGGGGGTTTCATGGTTTAGGGTTTAGGGTTTGGGGTTCAGGGGGTTTCATGGTTTAGGTTTTCGGGTTTAGGGGGTTTCATGGCATTCCATGGTATGGCTTCAGGGTTGAAGATGGTTTAAGGTTTCATGGTTGCCCACAAAGCCTCAAGAGTGTGGGTTTCGGGGTGGAGGCCCTGCTCTACAGCCCGACTACCTGCAACAGGCTCCATAAGCGATGTAGCGCCCAAAGAGTTACCGGTACTAGTTTAGGGGTTCCCTTTTTAAAGTTATAGTATAAGATACCCAGAACCCTATTCTGATCATTAAGGCTCCGTAATCAAGGCTGGCAGCTTTAGAGGCTTGAGAAGAACGCAACGATTCAACCAGGGGCTCGGAGTGGGGACTGCAATGTAGAGGCCTTAATAATTAGAATAGGGTTTTGGGGGTTCCTTATTATAATTATGGTATAATATACCCCAAACCGTATTCTAACTATTCAGGCCCCTACATTACTTTGGGGTTTCGGGTTGAGGGGTTTATGCCTCTGCATCTAAGGTTTTAGAGGGTTGGGTCTATGAGCACTAGCAACATAGAGCTAGCTCCCCAATGGCCGTTTAAAGTGAGGTCATGAAGGCTCTGTCCCTCCGGTCCCTTGCTCCGGAAGGCTGTGGTGAAAGACTTCGAAGAGCAGGAAGAGGTTTTGCAGAATGCAGCCCAGCAGAAGGCACGATTTCAGGGTCTTGACAGCTTCTGAAGTTGGCAGCTTTTCAAGTGAGATCATCTCTCCGTAAACTCTATGGTTCGCTAAGGGTTTTCTAGAAGATTTATACGGGCTACAAGGCTAGAAGAGTTACCATAAGGCTAAATATAGGTGCTTTAATAGTTTGAATAGGGCTTTGGTGTAAATTCGACTAAACTTACAATAAGGAGCCACCAAAAGAGTATGGGTCAATTTTCACGGTTCCTCCCCAGGGGCCTTTCGAGCTGACGATGCTGGCGGCGTCGACTATGCCGGCGAGTACTGGCTGGGGTCGTCCGCCGTCGATGAGGCTTTGGTTGCGGGGTCTTTTTTTTTTAGGGTTTCGGGTTGCGTTCAGGGCGCAAGGCTCTCTGAAGCACGCCATCGGGTAGCACACTAGTGCCAAGGATCCAAGTAGCCCTTATCCGTGGGTTTTGGTTCCGAAAAAGGCCACAAGTCCTTGAGTTCATGCCGAAGGAGGCCCCAAAGTCCAAAAGAGGCCTCAAAGTCCCAAGGAGGCCCCAAAGTCCTAGAGTAAGGAGTGCTCGGCTAGTGCAGCGATAGCCTGCAGAAGCTTACGACCTGCCTTAGGAGACTTCCAAGAACATGTTTCAGGTTTATAGGGATTTGGTGTTTTTAACGTTTTCCCCTTGAGGTCGGTTCAGGGCTCAGATGGAAGAGCGGCATGATCATAATATAGGGGCCTAAGCAATTGCCATTACTATTTTGGGGGGTTCCTTAATATACTTATGGCATAGTTGGGCCCCACCTTATTCTAATTGTTAAGGCCCCTGCATAGATCCCTTATAGAACCCTTAAAGGAGCCCTTATATAGATCCCTTAAAAGGAACCCTATTCTAATTATTAAGACCCCTATACTAGTCTCATAGACTCATAGTGGATCCAAAAGCCCGGTGCCGAATTTGCTTATCTTCGTGAACTGAGATTTGAGGCCTGGGGCTTCGAGTGGGAGCATCTCAGGCTTTGGTCGTTTCTTTAATTTTGCAGAAATCCGAAATGTAGTCAGAATTTCAAGATTTTAAACGTTTAGTTTCCATATATACGCAGGAGGTTCGATTTCAGTTCTTGTCCGGCATGAACCGAGACCAGCTTTGCGTCACCGTCAGGGCGCCAACGCTTCACATCCCAGTTGGAGCTCGATGGTCCTAGCCTCCAGCATGAAATCCCATACCCTTAATTAAATCAAAACCGTTTAAGGTCCACAGTTCCTAAACTTCCAAAATGCGTATCCCCAACCCCAAACCCTAAGCACAGGCCACGGCAGGCTGGCGTCCCCTTGGGCCTCGCACGGCGGGCACTTCGGAGGGTGCCGAAGAAATTCTGCCAAGAGGAGGCGGCCTCTCCAGCGCTTCCAGGGATCCCTTTTAGCTCGTTTGTCGATGAGGATGCATAGGGTTTAGGGTTTTAGGGTTTAGGTTTTTTGGATGTAGGGTTCAGGGTTTAAGGTTTTCGGGTTTTAGGGTTTAGGGTTTTAGGGTTTAGGGTGTAGGGTTTAGGGTTCAGGCTCTCTTGGGTTAGTGAGCACCCCCAGCATTGCATGGATCTAATCTATCTGGCAACCCGCAGTTGGTGGGCATTTCTCGGGGGAAGTCTGGCGGCCCGGACAATTCGCAACCACATTCCTTGAGGCGTGCTTGTAGTTATATATATATATATACTCTAAACCCTAAACCCGGTGCAAGTATTCAATCCATTCTACAGCCTAAACTCCTACGGAAGCCATACAACCCTAGAACCCTAAAGCCCCGAGGTTTGGGGTTGAGGCTTTAATGCATAGTATAACACCTGCAACTGCCCTCGTCGAAAGGCTCATACAGCTCCATCTCATAAATGCCGAGCCGTTTGTGTCTGGGGCCCGAGGGTGCCCCAAAACCCACTTGAGGTTTAGACTACTCCTGAGCTCCTTAATGCAATAACACCCCCACAGTTCACCTGAAAACCTGATCCGAATTACAAAGGCCTCCTATACGCCCCGAATCCCTTCACCGTTTTCGGCCGATGGAGCCCTTAACCTAGTCCTGAGCTTCGACCGCCCCAGCCTCTGAACTTAACCCCGAAACGGACAAATCCAGATCAGAAGTTTTGTTCATCGAAGTACCCGACAGAGCGGGAGGCTCGGCTGCTGCTCTGGAGTGGCAATGGGCATTTTTTGTTGGCACCTGGGTGGAGACAGGGCCTGGGGTCAGGGGCCTCCAACCGTAGGATGAAGGTAGCCCAAAGAAGGGTCCTGATATAAGGGATCCTTAATCCGACCTACCTTCATCCCACCTTGTGAGGCTTCCAATAGGGTTCAGGTCTGGCATTCATATGCATTGGGTTTAGGGTTGTAGGTTCGGGTTTTTATCAGGGTTTAGTGTTCAGAGTTTAGGTTGTCTTAGGGTTTAAGGATGAGGTTTGCCAATGTGGGCGAAGGGGGCGCAAGGCCTCTTCCTGCATACACTGCCCCCGACCTCAAGCTGCATCTATACAACTTAGACTTAAAACCACGCCAAACCCTAAACCCTAAACCCTAAACCAAAAGCCCAAGCCGAAGTCCTCAAGCTTTGCGTAAGTCTTCGAAGGCTCCCGAGCTCCAAAGATCCGCGAACTGCAGAAAGCAACCTCAGGATCGACACAACGCTCCAAAGTGCACTATAGGGGCTAAAATGAATCACAATCTTTTTTTTTTTTGGGGGGGGGGTTCCTTATTCTAGTTGGAGTATAAGATACCTGTACTATAGGGGCTTAAATAATTCACAATACTTTTTTGGGGGGTTCCTTCTTCTAGTTAGAGTATGTTAGAATATAATATACCCCGAAACCCAGGCCCCTACATTATTGCTCAAGCCAAGGCGAAACACCCCCACCCCCCTAGCCGCCTTGAAGTCTTCGACCACGACCAGCAGAACATAAAGCCCATCTTGAATTACTATGACCACCATCGACTTTGTAACCGTTCAGACCAACCGGCCTTTTATCAAAGCGTATTTTGGAACCCTGGAGCATCATAAGTATAAGTCCCAAACCCTGCTCTTGCTAGAACCTCAAACCCTGCACACCCGAGTCCCTTTTAGCCACCAAGCCTCAAAACCCACTAGAAAACCGAAAACTCTCAACACCCCGAAACCCCACCCCCCAAATCCTAAAACCTTACGGGGCTGCACAAATAGCAATCCCTACATTCCAAGTATCAAAGCCCCCAGATCAGAAGTAACGTTATGATAAACTCTAAACCCAAACCCTCTATTCTATGTATCAAGGACACTAGACTTTCGATCTTTAGGAGTGTACCTGCAGTCGGAACAGGGCCCATAAAATAAACAAAAAATCCCGAGGAGTGCTTGCGCTACCTCTTGGCCGCCGACTTCGGAACCGCCCCCGAACTCTTCCGAACGGTCGTTTCCCGGGTCCGACGCCTTGCGGTTCCAAAGTTCTGCAGGGTTTTCGGGGTCTAATGCAGGGTCTTAAATAATTACAAATACTATTTTGGTGGTTCCTTCTTATAATTGTAGTATAACGGCCCCCGAAACCCTATTCCTATTCTAATTATTAAGGCCCCTATATTCGGGTTGCTGGGTTTAGGGTTTAGACGTTTACGGTTGGCTTAGGGCCTTAGGGTTTAAGCGTCACGGTTTCGGTTTGAATGATCCGGGTCAAGGGTCTAGTAACCGATCTCCTGCTTGGGAAGCGTCGGTGGCGACCCAGGCCCCAACACCCTGTCCAATGCAAGCTGGCGAGGTAAAGCCCTCAGTTAAAGCTGTCACTAGGATGATGTCCATGATGATGACGGTGGTGATGATGGTGGTGACGGTGGTGGTGATGATGGTGATGGTGGTGGTCATGGTGGTGATACGACATAACTATACATACCTATATTCATGAGCTCAGGGTGCGACCTTTGACACCTGTGTCAGGCTGTGACCGCCACAAGTGCCGGGTTGGAGGCCTGAGCAGCTTTGATTTCGAGCTGCTTTGTACGGATCTTGGGTGCTTGGTTGGGGTTGTAAGTGTGTCTGCTTCTCTGGACTCATGGTCTCTGTGTGTTTCTGTTTGGTTATAGGGGTCTCCAGCAATACACTCAAAAGCAACATAGATTGCACTTGAAGATAGTCGTCATGTCGTATGTTGTAGGAGTTTGTAGTCCTCCAATGGAGTCCCCAAAAAGACAACATATAATTCTTCGGCGGGCACTGAGAGCAGCCAATCTGGCTTAGTGTTTCGGTTTTGGGGTAGGGATATAGCATAGTTTAATCTGGTTCGTTGCTTTAAGTTTAGAATGCAGCAAGATACCTAGAGCCAAAACCCTATAACCCCTAACACTCAATTCCCAAACCCTATAAATTCTAAACCCCCAACGCGAAGCTCTATAGCCCTATAAAGCCCCAGACCCTGAAGCCCCAAAGCCCCAAAGCAGCCTCGGTTCTTTTCCATGGCTGGAATGTGCTCATTGGCTGATGGGCCGCTGCCCCTAAGGGCCCATGTGCCCGTTTAGAATTGGATTTAGGGTTTAGGGCTAAAGTACATAAGAGGGAAGGCATTAAGGCCAAAGTATATACTTTATGAGTACACGGACCCGTAGATTAAGCCCCCAAAAAAGTTTCCTGAATTGTTCCTTGAAGGGGTAAAGGGGTACTGTTAAGGGTTCGAACATAGGGGCTTGACTAGTATGAACTTTAAGACCTTTCATCCAAAACCTTAGGCCCTAGACCCGGGCGTCCTCAACTCTTCATCTCTCAACGGTTCGAAATGCTGATGTCATCTGGGTGGTTTTCAAAATTAGGGTCCCTTTTTGGGTACTCCGAATAATAGGTGCCGTATTTTTACAGGGACCCCAAACAGGGACCATAATTTTGACAACCACCCATCTAGGAAACCCCATGAAGTTTTCAACCTAAGCCCTACACGCTCGAACCCCACCCCTACAGGCCCTCTACGCCCTGTACGCCCTAAAACAAGCCACACCCATTTTCCAGGATCTGGATGAGCTTCTCCGGAGAGCCTATGCCGCGCTTCCACTTGAGGCAGGTCCGCTCATGAAGGGCCAAAAGTATCGAGGTTCATTTTGAGCTCTCAGAACTGATACTGCGTTGGAGTTAAGGCTCAGGGTGTTTATTGCTTGTTGGCGAAGTGTTGCCTTGAACTACCATCACGTACTCTTTGAATAATCAGAACCCACAACAAAGCAGGTTTTGGTGGTGTAAGGTAACCAGGCAAGGTTTTGTCTTTACGAGACTCGGCTGTTGAGGAGTCATGAGGGTCCCAGAGGCTTTAGATAAACCTTACATTTAAACCTTCCGGGTGGCATACGAGACCCTTTTGCCCACCAAATTCACCGTCCGTCCCAAACCCTGAACACCCTAAACCCTAAAACCCTAAACCCCCGAAACCCTAAAACCCTAAACCCTATCCCCCAAAACATGAGCCCGAACCCTCAGACATGCGCATCCCAGCACAAACTCTTCAACCCTAATCTTCCAAGATCTTAGTATCGAGTTCTTCTAGATTCTTTGAAGAAGCCTCAAACAGAAGGCGTAAAACCCTGAACCCTATAAAACTCCAAGCCCGAAGCCCTCAAAGTCAAAACCTCAAATGCTAAACCCCTAGACCTTAAACCGACCCTAAATCTCTAAGCCCTAAATCGACGACGGCTAGGCACTTGCAGCCTTGTGGGCGGCCGCCGTCGAAGAGGTTGCTTTGGGCTTGCGGCTTTTGGGTTTAGGGTTTGCAGGGTTTAGGGTTTAGTAAGGGTCCTGCATGGGTTCCTTGAGTGCACTATAAGGCTACCATTCGGGCGGTCTAGCCAGGTGTCGGATTTTTTTTTTTGGGGGGGGGTCAGATTTTTTGGAGCTTTGAGCTGTGGGAGGGGTTAGTTACAGGACTTTGGGTTTTGAGGCTTCCGGGTTTTAAGTTTTGGGTCTCCAGATAAGCTCTTTTGGGTTTGAGACCGCAGATAAGGGTCCCTGAGACGACCTCCAAGCCCGGTTTCACAATTCAAGGATCTGCATAGTCAGTACTAATGTTCCTTTCGGTTCCCTAAGAAATCGATTCTCTCAAACCCTCCAAAACACTACTCTGATTCTTCAGGCCGCTGTTATTGAGGAACCCCTTTAGAGGCACCCTAAACAGCCCTTGCATACAAAGAAGCCCCCGTCTAGTTGGGAGGGCCCTGATCCGGCCCAAACTCCCCTAGCCGATGGCCCATGACTGTACACTGTCATCTCAGACGAGGAATCCTGCGCATGCTAGGTGGGCCTCAAAAGGTGACTGCATCAGCGGTTTAGGGTCCAGATTTATGGTTTTGGGTTTAAGGATGGTATCGGATTGCAACTTCCTTGTACAAGGACTCCTCATGTGGGATTAGTTCACCTACATTCATCCCACCGTTGGGGTCATGTTGAAGGTGGGCCTCTGTTCCGACGGGCGGGCTGCAGCGGGATATCGGTTGAACTACACGCAGCCTCGCACTCGGTCGGTTGAGTTTTCAAGGGAGTAGTGGTTAGGGTTTAAGGCTCGCGGGCGTGGACTTGCAGTCCGGAGTTTAAGCCACAAAGTAGGAACCTGATTAAGAAACCCTGGGCCGAAAACCCCCCAAATAGTAGGATTCATATAAGGAACCCTAATAAAGGCCCAAGGTTTCTTAATCAGGTTCCTACATTACAGGGACTCCAAGACACTGAAATTCTAAAGCCTTAAGAGCAGCTCTGGGGTTCAGCGGCTTCGGGCGTACAGGGTTGAGGGTTCGAATCCTCCTACCCTCAACCGCTGAAATATGTCTCTAAACAGTCACTGTCTCCACATGCGTTAGGCACAAAAAGCAGCGAAACACAAGCTACTGAGCTACTGGAACCTTCCTCCTTGGAGGGACTACGGAGAGTGCCCTAAACCGTGTAACCCTAAACCCTAAACCGGGGCCTCTCGGGGCTCCCAGCGTCGGGGTTGCTGGTTGGAGGAAGGGTTTGCATCCCCGTACCCCTATAGATCCCTTTAAGGAGCCCTTCAAAGGGCAAACGGAGGGACCCTTAATGGGGACCCCTACACTATAATGGGCAATATCTGTGGCTGTTATATTAGAAGCTTCCGTTGTTGAGACCGCCATCTGCAACTCTGGGACCCTTACTTGCTGCAGGTGAAAATTCATCAACTGATGATACTTGCACCTCTAGACGAACCACCGGTCTAGTCTAGGACTTACCTACAGTCTCCGTTGCAGTTCCCAGTCGTGGTTTAGCCAGCTTTATAGTGAGGATCCTAGAAGGTAATCCAACTAGGACCTGCTATGAAAACTACAACCTTTTCAAGAAGCCTCCGAAATTTTGGATCCTCAGCCCGAACAGATAGCGGTGTGGAGGAACCCTCATCCGTATATACTTAACAATATGTAAGTTTTTGCTGGTTTTGGTTTAGGGTGTAGGGTTACAGCATATACTTGATATGTAAGCCTATACAGGAATAGCAAACCTCATAATCTTCAACCTCGAACCCAGCACACTTCCTTGACCGACATACCTGTTCTGCAGAGGTTCTCCCAGGCGTTCTTCAAAAGCATGCCAGGCTCGTCGCATGCCTTCACCCCGTTCTAGGTGGAAACGTGACGGTGTCACGGGTTAGGAAGCGATGGCTTGGTGTTGCAGCCATATACTGACTATGAAAGTCTTCTTCTCCCTGAGGTGTGTAGCATCAGGGTTGGGGATTTGGGGATCGAGCCTCTTGAACTGCAAGCTTGAGCCGGTGGGGTTTCAGGGTCGGGGAGTTTGACCAAGTTGGGTTCAAGGGCGGAATTTAGGGCTCACCGGATGTTTTTTGTGTTCGGGTCGCTAGTAGAGTATAGGTAACCTTTAACCTTTTTGGGGTACTCTATACTCCCCAACATAATCCCAAAGGTTGACCCTTACTTCCCCTATGATACTGGACAAGCAGAGTTGGTCATGAACGAGCTTCCTGAAGCACACTAGATGGGTAGACCTGTGCGCCGACCTTCAGCCATATACAACCCGAGTCACACCCTAAACCCTAAACCTGAACCGTCTGGGAACTAGAGTCACTAGAGGTTCCCTACACCCTAAACAAACTCCAGACTCCAAACCCTAAGCCCTAAACCCTAAACCAAACCTCTGGGTGCGACGGCTTTAGGAGGGGGGATTGTTCTTTCCGCTCTAAGATGTCTGGCAAGGCATTTAGGATTTACTAAAAGCCTTTAAGGTCTAGGGTTTTTGGCTGCTTTCATTCGGGGTTTAGGGTGTAGGGTCCTCGCTTTAACTCTATTGCACCCTTACCTTACAGAACCCTCCCAAATCTCTGACAGTTCAGAACAGTTCCAGAACCTTAGATTTGTTGATCCCTCTCATGTTCCCAGGAAGCCTTACCCTAAATCCTACAGCCTTCATAGAAACCTCAAACCCTAAGCCCAGATCCCTTGTCGAACTCTTACCCTGGGCATCAAAATAGGCCAAAAGCCTTATATAGTATGGTCTTTGGGCCCAAAAGCCTGAATATATGAGTCCTTAGATTCCTAGGGTTATAGAATAGAGTCCTTAGTGAACCCTACGTGAGGCGGCTCCAGCCCCGGCGCAGCAGCTTTTCGGAGCCCTCAGCCAGGGTCGGCGACAGCCCAGACGCTCACGGCCTCTTTCAAGGAGGGGTTTAGGGCCTGATGGTTTTCGGGCTAAGAGTTTTAGGGGTTGAGGGTGGTGTTATTTTAGGGTCTGGGGCCTCTATAGGGTTCAAGGCCTTTTTTGGCGTTCAGGGCTTCCGGGGTTCCGTGTTTGGTGGAGAGTTTGGGGTTCATTTAGGGTTTGTAGGGTTTCGGGCTTTCGGGTATACCGAGACTACTGTGGAATGCGCATACGCTGCAGCTATCTGCAGTAATTAGTCTCCCGTTGTGGGTCTGCTTGATTCATCCTCTCAAGTGTGGAGACACCTCGTGTTTCTTCTCCCGCTGTTTCTCAATCAGTTGTGGCAATACATACCTCTGCATACTCATGTATGCATGGTATGCATGCGACAGCAGGCATACTGACATATTGCACACGCAAATCGGTCTGTCTTCCTTCTGTTAAACTTGTAGTCTGCCCATTAATCTCCCGAGAGTTTACCAGAGAGAAGACAAGCCAGTCAGAGAAGGCAACAACCGCATTCTAAACCCTCAGCATTCCCTTTCCTCGCAGCGCAGACCCTCCGGCGAGACTTCCAGCACGATCGGCACCGCCGCCCCCCGTCTCCCTGGAACTCCCGCTCGCCCCGAGCCCAGCCACCAGAAGCTCGTAGGACTTGCAAGCAGTTCCACTTGAGGGTGTGTTACATGCTCGTGGTCTTTTTGCCCTCCTGATATTGAAAGTGAGAATCCTGCTGAGTCCAGTTTAGGATTAGTAAGCTTCCCAAACTCCCACAAGGTCTTCGGGGTTGACTACCCTAGGCGTATATGGGGCTCGTGTTGATAGGCAGAAGCCCTATAAAGCTTAAGCCCATCAATCAGCCTAAAGGGGCACCAAACTTTGTAATAGTCGCATTTGGTCTCCGGTTCGCATTGCATCATGTGCGGAGGGGTATGTGCGTAAACCTATTTGTCCTCGTCGCCCCCACTTATACTACTACCACTACTATTCCACTACCAGCACCACCTCCTCCACCACTACCACCACCACCACCGCCACCACCACCACGATGACGAACGCTAGCACTAACACTGACTCTGGCACTGAGCACTAACACGGACACTGACTCTAACACTATCGCCCGACACCAACGCTAGCACCAGCACTAACAACTACAACGACGAAGACGACGATATGATATCCCTCCCCTTAAACGCCAAAACCACCGTAAGTGGTTCCCAACGATCATAAGCCCTCCCCGAAAGAAGGTGCCAGGATCAGCAGATAAGCACGTCTAGGAGTTGGGGTTGCCTGAAGTTCAGGATTTAGGATTGGGCGTTCAGAGTTTGGGGAGGGCTCTACACTACATATCCGACTCAAGCTATCTTGAGAGTCGAGGATTACCCATAGTGTCCATTGTAGTTACTTGTAGTTCTTTTTTTGGTTAACCAATTTTATGGCTAAGATCGGTTAACCAGAAAGAGAACCCCAGCGCCGTAAGGCCCCGGCCTCTCGTGACAAAGGGCAAGCCGCCCAAAGAGCCGAGGCTCAATGCCGAGTCAGGAAGTTTGGTTTAGGGTTTAGGGGTTTGGGGTTTAGGGGTTTGGGGGTTTGGGGTTTAGGGGTTTAGGGTTTAGGGGTTACCTAAATAGTAGGTTACTGGGGTACATAATATGCGGTTAGTAACCTACTATTTAGGTAGCTGGACCCCTAGGGTGAGATCTGGAAAGAGCTTGTGCAGAAATTCCACATCTTAAAGATTGAGGGTTGGGCCCTTGGCGTTTAGGATTCAGGGTGTGGGGGTGGTGCTTAGAATTTAGGGTTGAGGGTTGAGAGTAGTTCCTCAGTAAACACGCAAGAACTGGCTTTTTTGTAATCATGCAGCCTCACGGGCCTAGTTGTTCCCTCCTTTCGCCCTTCGATCCTCTCTTTCTTCCTTCCGGTTCCTTAGGAACATCGTGCGTGTGTGTGTGTGCACATGTATGTGCTGCGTTGTGTTTCTGATGCCGCTATCCCGGCCAGCAGCCATACCCACAGAAACGATTCAGGTGGTGTCATTGTCATTCCGATTCGCTACCCAGCATTTCAACCCTAAACTGGTACCTTCGGCCGCCACCCTTTCCCTAATCCCTAAACCCTAAACCCTAAATCCCTAAACCCCCTTCAGCCCAGAAGCGTCCTAAACCTTAACAACCAAACCCCCAAGTTTTTGAAGCCTCTAACGACTCCAAACTAAGACCCTTGCAACCCTAAAGCCGGCTTCGGTCGGGAATACTTAGTACTATCCCAAACCCTAAACCCTAAACCCCAATAATTCTCTAAGAATATGGGGGTGGGGGGGGGGAGGTCGGGAATATTAGTACTATCCCCTATCGGTCTCGAGGTTTTGGGACTATCCCTCCGTTTAGCTCCTACACGTATGTATTCAGAGCAGACAGTTTAGGGTTTAGGGTGTCCCCTGAAGCCCTGAACCGCGAGATGCGCGCTTCGGAGGCCCGATCCGCGATCCTTCAGCGAAGCCTTGGCATTTCTTGCTCCTCGGTATCTGATACTGTAATAAGGCCCCTACATTATAGTACCCTTATAGATCCCTTATAGTAGCCCTTATAGACCCCTTTTAAAGGAATCCTATTCGTATTCTGTAAGCCTTGAACGCTTCAGGGATCCTTAGGGGCTGAGTAGGTCATCTTTAACCTTGTTTTGGGGGCTTAGGGTACCATTAAGGGGATCCTTTTAGGGATCTATAGGGGTTCTATAAGTAATAAGGGCTCTTGGGGGCTGAGTAGGTAATCTTTGACTTTTTGGGGCTGATATAATCCTACTGTAATTCAGAAGGTTCCCTTCGCGCTTCGGGGTGGCATTGTGGTTACAGGGTCTAAGTCTTCAGAGTTTCGGGGTGAGAGGGTCCGGGGAGCTTTTAGGGTTTAATCGGGGCTTCAGGGGTTTGGGACTAAAGTGGAAGCCAGAAAGTTGGAGCATGGTTGTCCTCATGCCCTTATAAGGTAAGTTAGAAGGAATTTCGGCACAAATCGTCCAAAATCAATGTTCCAACTTTCTGGAGTTCACTATAGGGGATTGAGGGTTACAGCTTCGGGTGCAGCGTGTTGTGACAGGCTTTAGGGATAACAGTGTCGCATTTTGGAGTTCAAAGCTTACAAGGGCTTCGGGCTTCTGTTCGGTTTGGGTGGTAAGATGTTGTGTCCTAAATCCTGAACCCCCAATCCCAAACCCTAAAACAGTAAGCCCCTGAATCCTCAGCCCTTAACAGAGACTTGGGGCCCCTAGGAGGGTCTTGCATGTGAATGGCTCCGCAAAGGCTTCGTTGCTAGGCTTGAGGACTTTTTGCTGAGGTCCCGGGCCTTGGGGTGTCTGGGATTTAGGGTTTACCGGTTTAGGGTCTACCTTAACCTACCAAACCCTACTTTTTTGTAGGGTCCCTATAAACTCCATATTAGGATTCATAATAAGAACCTACAAAAAAGTAGGGTTTGTTAGGTTAAGGTAGGTGTGTAGGGTTTAGGGTTTAGGGCCAGTTTTGGGTCAAGGTTTAATCACCTGTGACCCTGAAGTACTCTTGTCTGGATCTGGAGTTCAGGAAGGATCAGACCTGAAACCCTGAGTGAGCCTCCCAACACAAAACCAGCAACATTTGCAGCCTAAGTCCCTTAACATCCGCCGCATCTTAAACCATGCAGCTACAATCTCAGGTCCAGGGCACGGATGAAGGTGCCGTCAGGCTGGCCAGAAGTAGGCTGAATGTCAGTTTAGAGTTTCGAGCTATGCGGATGGACTATTCGTTGATTCTGGCTGCAGAAGACAGTTGCTCGGCCCAGGGAAGCAGTTATGCTGATGGTAGCGGGACAGAAAGAGATAGGCATGCTTGCGTTTCATGTGTCTCCTCCTCCTCCTTTGCGGCCGCTACTTCTACTGCCATGACTTCGAGTACTGTCCGTGACATCTGACGAAGAAGACGAACAGTTGAAGCAACACATGGAGATCGGCAGCACCTACTATATTTTGGGGTTCCTTATATAGTATATAGTATAGTTATAGTAATTATAATGGGCCCCACAACCCTATTCTAATTGTTACGGCCCCTATATGAACAGCATCCATAAGATAGCACATTGAAAGGTTGGGCCTTCAACTGGCCCGCAGCAGGCGCGGGACCAAGAGGAATCAAATAAGGCTTAGGCTGGTTTAGGGTTTGGGGCTTTGAGGGTTTAGGGTTCAGGGCCAGGCAGGATTGTTGGGTGGGTTTGGGGCTTGGAGTGTGAGGTGTTGGGGTCCAGCGCTGGGAGTTTCAGCGGTTCGAGTTTCCGGGTTCAGATGGAGAGTTGTGCAGTTGTAGGACCGCGCAGAGGTTCAACCTGACCTGTCAGCTACCTCAGCGCTCTCAAAATGCCACAATGCTTGTGCCAATCACCTGCATCCGACACGAACTTCGATAGCAATCATGGGCTCTTTGTGGTCCAAGTATACCCTTCACGTAGCCTTGGCACACCCTGAATTACGATGGCATTTTACTGTTAGCCTCGATGGCGTCATTCTGATATAACGATTCGTAGCGCTGTGATGCGCTGTGCTACGGACTTGAGCCATCTTGCCTGCGCCTAAAGCCTGAACCCCAAACCCTCAGACCCTCCTAAAGCTCTGATCCCAATGAATCGCCCTACATCCTCGTGTCTTCCTATGACCCCCGCTCAGAAACAACACTCTTCATAAACAACCCAAATTAGAACCCTCCAGCCCTAAGGTGCGATAACTCTGAAGAAACCCTGATCCTGTAACCCCCAAATATCATAGAGAATCCTAGTAAAACCCAAAGTTTCATACTTAAGGCTGCTACATTTAAACTTTCAGCAGCGCTTCCTCCGCGCAGGGCATGCTGCAAAGTCTTGCACACGCTTTTCGAGGCTAGGGCCGGAGTCTGAATCGGATTCCAGCTTAGGCAGGAAGGGGCTTCGGGCTTCGAGTATAGGGTTTAGGCCCTACACAGAGGTTAGGGCCGAATCTACACGCCCAAATTTGGCAGGATTTTGAGTTTTGAGACCCCAGCTTAGTCTATTGTTTCAGAATATATATCTATATATATAGTTACACTCAGTATGGCTCCTGTGCCCTCCCGTGTCGAGAGGCTGAGTTACACATGGTGGTCGTCTATGTCGTTTCGCGTACTGCGTGGCTCTTATGAGCATGTGAAATCGGATATCGCTGCCAGACACAAAACAATCCCTGAACCCTGGAGGCGGGTTGGCAGCTGTAGCAGCGGAGCTCCCGTGATGATGGCAATGAAGCTGATGATGATAGTGACGAGGGTGATGGTGACGACGGCCAACTTATATCACCCAGAATCCTAAAACCCTGGAGCCCGAAGCTTATCGGTGTGGAGACTTAATCGAGTAATAAAGGCTGTCAGAGGAGGTTTACGAGGAAGCTTGCAGTGTTCGATGGGGTTTACTAAGTAAGTCTTTCTGTTTATCAGGTTGCCGTTCCGAGGCCTAGACGGAAGGGACTTGGACCGTGTGCACGACCTGCTGCTAGACAGTAAACCCCAACACAGGTCCGCGATCGAGATCGCCAACATCTGCTGTTTGGAAAGGAGGACCACGACGAAGACGATGAAGAAGAGCTGTTGCACGACAGGCAAGCGACCTTTCCGAATCAGGTTTAGGGTCTTTGAGCTTAGGCCTAGGCCTTAAGCCCCAACATCCTAAACCCCTGAAAGCGAAAACATGCGAAATCCTAAACCCCGTACCGTCTTCGTCGCGGAGGATGCCCCTTCGGTGTCAGTGAAGGATCTCTTTGATTTGGATGGTGGGGGTTAGGATTCAGGATGGTTTTGGGTTTTGTCGCACTCAAGTTAGCAATCAATAGCTGTAGGCTTACTAAACTTACGGTTTAGCACTAGGAGTCCTGTGATACATAAGAGAAAACTCAGAAAATTGCAGATACTCGAGTTAATGGCTGCTTACAGCGAGGATCCGGCTGTTTAGTTTCTGAAGTTCCCAAACGTGCTCCGTTTAAGAGTCGCCTTTCTCTCGGGTTTCGAAGATAGACATGGATGGGATTTACCTCGTAGTGCTGTAGAACACGCGTGTGCTACGCCTGTCCAAAAGCTGCCTCATATCATGAGTTGGGCCTCATACTGTATTAGAGCCCGGAAATGCTTAACCTCCAAACAAACATCACTAAATCTTCAATCCCCTTTTCCTGTGTTCCTACACACGCTGTCACACAGTCCAAACACTAAACCCTGAATCCTAGTTCCTCTTTTCGCGAACTTTATATCTCACATCTTTCGATCATATGAGGCTTGAAAAGGTTTGAGTTGACAACCTGGGTGCTTTCAAGGTCCAAAGTGCCCAGTATTTGCAACACAGCTGGGTATTTTCGGGGGACTCGGGGTTGTGCAGCCCCCCAATTAAAACCTGAACTCTCGTCGTCTAAACCCTAAACCCTAAACAATCATCCGCCCACTTCTGGATCATCAGGTTTAGCCTGTCCAGGATTCGGGCTCGGAGGTCGAGGATCCCCGACCCTAAACTTTATCCTCACGAGCTTTCCTATCTGCGATTCCCTAAACGCCGAAAGAAAGAACTGAGTACTACCAAAACCCTAAACCCTTATCCCGGAGCCAAAACCCTAAACCCAAAATGCCAAACCCTAAACCCATAGCGAAAGCATGGAAGGCAGGATGAATTGGCGGGAAAGAAGATGACGCGACAAGACCGGGAGGAGGCCCAGAAGCTTGCGCTTCGGCCCCTTGGCTGCGATTCGGTTAGGGCTTTGGGTTTAGGGTGGAGGTAATAGGGTTTAGGGCTAGGGTTTAGGGTTTATATAGGGTTGTGGCAACCATCTATACTCGAGTTTTCACGTAGCACGACCAAGTCAACATACGAAGAAGAAGCAAACAAGAAGAATAGAAAGTACTCCAAGGCGAACAGGCCGCGCCAAAACAAGATGTGGAAAACACCAACGAGAGCGCCAAACAAGTCGACGACCAGAGGTGATAGCTACTGCCAAGCCATTACAGATAAGGACAAATGGCAAGGGTCAAGGACGGGGTCAGATAACCCGTGCCAATAAAGAGCGTCACGTCAGTCTGTCAAATTGTGAGCACGAGAAAACACTCACTTCGACGAGTTGCGTCTTATTTTGTAGAGGCAACACCTAAACCAACACAGTGTCACTAGACTAGATAAATACATGGGCGCACTCGTACACGAAGCTCTCATGTGCTCTTATGTCAGTGATCCCAATGTGCCTAAACCCAAAGCTCTAGCCCCAAACCCGGCAGGTCTAGGGTTTGGCTTCGGGTTGGTGGTTGAGAGTTGAGAGTTTAGTGTGGAATTAAGGGTTCCGGTGTTACGAGTTGAAGTTTATTGTCTAGGATTTGGGGCTTACGATGTCTTGTGCAAGGGGGTTGCGCAGTTGTACGGAGATTTTGTTTTGGAACCCTGCAGATTAGATGTTTCGGGTGTTCCTAGGGTATGGACTAATTGGTTTATGCTTGTGCGATGTATGCTTCAGTATTTGATGATTTCCCTGAACTATTGACCCCAGGCTCTGACCCTAAGAAAAACCAGGCATTACCCCACCCATCACTAATCATCCTAAACGCATGTTCCAACTTTCTGAGGTTCACTGTATACCCTTTCCATCGTGATATTGGCTCCTACGCCTCAAGCCCCGCCCCCCTCAACAAAAAAACAGCTACACTAGAATTCCCCTTGTCTACAGACCCATGTCATCACAATGGTTTGCGACTTTACCTGCAGTACGGGCTGGAATTTTGAAGGCAGAAGATGCGTGGAAGTGAGATGGACTTCGTGAATTTCTCGAAGGAGCACAAACTCGAGGGCACGGCTTATTACGGAACAGCGTGTGTTGCGTCGTGCAAGAGGGTTATGATACTACATAGTGTCTCGAGGTCGGCCAGTGACCTTTTTCATTTTTTGTGGTCTTAGGTTGCTTATAAACCTACCCAGTACCCAAAAGTGAGCCATGTTTTTCCTTAGTTACTGGGTTTCACAGCGTTTACTGCAAGAACTTCAGGATTTGGGGTGCATGGGCGGCATTGTTGCAGCAAGGACGGGATGTGGCATTTGCAAGAGCTTGGCTTTGCGAGAGGATTTCTCAGAGTTTGAGAGTCCCCAATGCTTATGCATAAGCATTGAGCTATCAGGGCGGTTCCCAGAACCCTTGGGCTCGAGCTCGCTTCCTTTAGCCGTTGTCCGTCTTAGGACTCTGAGGGGGGCCACATCTTGGGAGCTTGTATCCTTCCAGTGTTCAGTAGCGTTTAGGTCTGGGGTTTAGGGTACAAGATGAACAACACACCCATTGCATCCCAATCCCAAATACCCAAATTGATCTACGTCGTCTTCTCGTTGCTACTGCGACAGCGGCCTGCCAGCCGCTAGCCAGAGAGCAGACCTATCAATCTGGATAACTCTCGTAAACCCCCTCATTTTACGAGAAACGGCCAAAGAGTAGGTCTATCAATCTGGATACATTCTAAAACGCCCCATCGAAATCATAGCAACGATCAACTCCTAAACCCCAGAGCTCTAAAGCCACGTCAGGACTGGCACCATGTCAAATCTGCGCCTGGTCCTCCATGTGCCTCTCGGCGGAGGACTGCGTAGCAGGCTTTGGGCTTTGTGTTGAGAGTTTGGGGTTCAGGGTTTGGGGAGTTGACACTGTTAGCAGTGAATGTTAAGCCTCGACGTTGAAACCCTGTGTTACCAAACCCCCCCTCATCCGATCCTCCCAGCAACGTCGCCGTCCGGATCCATGCCAAAGCCTTAGGCCCTAGATACTCAATCCCGAAGCCCAAAACCCCGGAAACCCTGCACCCCTGAGCCCTAAACCCCACAACCCTAAACGCTCAATCCGTAAACTTCCCGAATTAAGCCCTTAACCTCTAATCCTAAACCCTAAATCCTACACCCTAAACCCTACCTCAAACCGAAGTCGGGGAGAACCCGAGGTGATCGTGGAGTATCCTCAGGGAGCTGGCGACCTCGAGTCTCTGGGGCGATTTGAGTGAGGATTTCGGGTTTAGGGTGGTTTAGGGTTTATAGAGGAGTTATATGAGTTTAGTAACAAGGGGTTTAGGGACTTTTTAGGGAGGGGAGTTATAGGGGTTTAGTCAACAAGGGGTTTAGGGATTTTTGGGGGCAATTTAGGTACGTGGAATTGGGGGGATTTTGGGTGGTTTCGAACACCCTAACACCCTACTGTAAGGGTCCATGTACCCATACAGTATAGACTTCAGCTTTAAAGTAGTCCTCATATACAATATGTACTTTGGAGCCAAAGTATTTACACAAATACATGAAGCCTTAGGCTAGAATGTAGGGTCGTCTGTTGGGGTCTGGCAGTTAGGCTTTTCGGGAGTGTTGGGGGTTGTTAGGGTTTTGGGTTTCATTGGATTTTGTTTTTGGGCCCCTAGCCTTTTGTGTTTTTTTCTGGTATCATGGTATCTGGGATTTGGACTTTAGGGCTTCTTTGGGTTTAGATCTCCGTAGTGCCTGATTAGGACGTTTAGGCTTGAAGGTTCAGGGGGGTGCTGTTTCAAGCTGCCTTGTGCTTGCCGAGTGGGATTTCGGGGGGGTTAAGAGCGTTGGGCTTGAGTGTTCAGGGTTCAGGGGTATAGGGATCTGACAAATTAGTAAGAATGTTCCCTGATAAACGTGGTTTTATAACCATACGTTACAGCTATTGTTTATGTTTATATATATATATATATATGCATACGTATTTTCTTATTTATGTAGATGTGTGCGTGTGTGTGTGTGTCTCCCAGTCTCATTACCAAGTCCCCTGCGATGCCGTGGACCGAAAGAAACTCGGGAATCATGCCTTTGTGTGCCTGTGTGCCTCAGGGCTCAGGGTTTATGGTTTAAGGCTTGCTGTGTGCGCATGCCCCCGCTCGAGACTCATAGATAAGAAAGACTTCAAATGTATGATGAGCAAAGAAGCGTAACCCATGTGATCTTGTTTGTTTGAATGATGAACACTCAACTCCGGAACTCCATATTTGGCTCTACTTATTCCCTGAAATCCTGTTCCTTCGTTTTGCTGAAGCAATATTGTGGCTGCAGACCCAGGACTGGCAGCAAGACGTCCAGGTCCAGGAATTTTCAGAGTGGAGGCCAGCAAAACATCGACGGCTTCAGATTCAGGCAAGAATACGAGGTTTGAGGGTTCCGATTTTTTTTTGGTTTGCATGAGGGCTCGTTTCCAGTTTCGAAGTTTCGAATGTGCTTGCTGACACTTGGAGTGCTACGCACTGCGCCGACAAGCAGTAGCAGGAAGATCAGTAGTCGTCGTCGCTGTCATGGCAGGTACATCCACAAGTTGCTTGGCAGAAGACGGGGTTTGGGTTTGAGGGTTTAGGGTCGAAGGGTGTAAAGGTGAAGACGGGGTTGAGGAGTGTTCAGAGTAGTTTGAAGTGTCGCAGCTTGATGTGGGGCGTTCATGCAGAGATTAATGCCGCGTTTGCTCCTAGAATAGTCCGTATGTCGGAGGATCCCTTTGTAAGGAAGGCTGCATAAAATACCCCTATCTTGGTAGCACTAGAGGAACCGAACGAGGTCAAGACTATGCTTCCGTTGCAAGTCCGATAGTGTTGTTTGGGCCTGGTGGAAACTAAATTCTCGACCTTAACAGTGTCCAGAGTTCGTGTATGGCCGGAATTTTATGGAAACCTGGGTAGTGACCGTATAAGCCCCTTATAGAAACCGTATAAGACCCAACCAACATCTGAAGACACCATACCGTACAACACTCAAGGTTGGTTGATGGTGTTCCCACGACCAGCTACGAGGAGTGCACCGACCTCATCGTCGTGGCAGTGCGCGAAGGCATCACTTTTTCGGTTTTCGGATAAAGTTCAGGGTTGACTCTGTGGGTGTATAGGGCTCGAGGTTTAGGACTTTGTGGGGTTGAGGGTTTAGGGCATCCTTTTGCTTTGCCTGGGGTTGGCTAAGGGGTGGCTTCGTTAAGATTAGGTGGTGTGTTTGGTTGCGGCGGTGGTCGCTGCTGTTGCCTCCTTTGCAGCAAGACCACGCCTGAAGGTTCCTGATATATATATATATATATATATATATTTCTGTATAGAGAGATAGATAGACAGATAGGTTATATAGACAGTATGTTACAGTGTGAGCTTCCCTAAACCCAACAGCCAGCACCCTATGAAGACGGCAAGCTGCTACTTCGTGTAATCTTGAACGACTGCTAGCCCTAATCCTAAGCCCTAAAGCCTAAACCCGAAAGCCTACACCTTAGATGCGTCTTCTGCGAGTCGAGGCAATGTAAGGTCTGCACACACCCGCATTCTTGAACTTGAAGTTTTCGCAGCCTACTTTGCTTTAGCTGGACCTGGCAACCCCTGTGGATCCCACGCCGGCGAAAGATTTGAATCAGCAAGCTTGCACCCTAAATCGTCAACCCGACGCGCTTTGCTCGAAACCCCTGCGACCCTAATTCACATGTATGTAAGTACCTATGTATGTATGTACGTATAGGTGTAGATATGAGTACAGATGATAGAGGTATAGATCTCCCCTCGAATAGACCTAGAACTAGAGAGCCTGCAGATGGGCCGGCTCAGAGACGTGGCGTCCGGGACGGCTACAAGCTAATGAGCATCGGTGACTCGGGCTCGAAACAGATCGTTTACATTTCTGTAAGCAAGAAGACCTAGTCATACCTGGTCGGAGGCGACGATTTAGAGGGTTCAAGATGGGTTCAAGTTAAGGGCCAAAGAATTAAGGGTCAGGGGCTGGGGCCATTTAGGGTTTCAAGGGGCCCCGTAGTGAAGTGTTATACCACCTTCATTTTCAGAGGCCTCCTGATGCAGACATCACAGGTGCTTTTGCAACGCGGCTCTCTCAGTTGAAACCAGGTCACAGGCTCAAGTTTCAAGGTTCAAGTTTCTGGCACAGGGATCTTTGATATCCTACCAGTCTAAGTTTGATCAGCATGGGATCTTAAAGGTGCCTTGGCGAAACATGATCCCACACATTCGAAGGGTTTCGCCTCGTGTACTACGTTGCGTTTCACTGGACATCCCTGTGCAAACAGCACTATACTTATAGTCTTTATTGTAGATTCTTGTTTTAAATTCAGCCAATATTCAAGATCCAGGATCATATATAAGGTATCCCAATAGGGGAAAGACTCTGGAGACATATGGAGACTATGGGTGTTTGTACAGACTTCTCCAGTGCCGAACCCCGTATTCTCCGTACGCGGCCTCTCCCAGTAGCACCTTGAACATAGCAGCCAAAACCGCTAAGGTCTAAGCCCTGTGCTCCTGGACCCTCGACCCCTAACCTTAAACCCTAAACCCTAAATCTCAAACCCTAAACCTTAAACCTTAAACCCTAAACCCTAAACCTTAAACCCTAAACCTTAAACCCAATTCTAATTTTAAAACCTAAAACCCCTAATCCCCTGGGCCGGTTCTTACCCTCAAAGAGAGGCATGCGTATGGGATGGTGGGCTTCGCCACGAATGCCGCTAGGACGAAGGATTGTTGATTGTTGGGTTGAGGCATTATGGAGGTCTGAACCGATATGACTAGACCATAGATGTAAGTTTTGGGCTGTAGGTTTCGGGCGTTGTATATTTAAGGTTTTACGGTTCAGGGGCTTAGGAATCACCTCGTTGTAGCCCCGACGTAGCTTCTTTTATTGAATATCCTGTGCATAAGATCGGGAAGCCGAGACCAGGAACTGCAAGGGAGGGTCATGCAGACCCCTGATTTATGAATCCCACTCGCTCAATCAGGAGTAGAATCGGGATTCTAACGTTCAGGACCTTAAGGAAAGGGGGTTTTGTTGATCTGGGGTGTATCGTAAAGGTAAATCCTCAACCTGGAGGGGCACGAATCCCTCTCCAGGGCCTGCTGTATCCTTCCTTCGCGGGCCTTAGTACTCTAGGGGTTGTTGTGCTGACTACCAAGCCCAGAACCTTAAATCTAAACTAAACCAGCAGCCCCAAAACCGACATCCAAAAACCTCAAACCCCAAGCTCTGCATCCCAAAGCCTAGACCCCTTGGAAACCCAAAAGCCGAAACACCTAGCCCGAGGGACACGGATGACTGGCTGCAGTCAATACGTCGGATCCAGACACTGGCTTTCGAGGTGTCGAGCTGGGTTTAGGGTTTCATAGGTTTCCTAGCAGCTTTCACAGGGTTAAGGGTTGAAAAGGCTTACATGGGGTGGGCTGGGTGGTGTGGCTAATGACTCGAGTTCCAGGTTCTAGGCATCCCCCCAGATCCTGCATACGGAACCCGGAAATCCCAACGGTAAACCGGCCCGGACTCAGCCCTAGCTAGATCCCATAACAGCAGAGTGAATCCCAAACCCCAGAAAGCCCTAAAGTTTAAATTCTTAATCCCCAAACACCCGAGGCCCTACGCCAACCCCAAAACCGTCAACAAAAACGGCTTAAAAACATATCCCCTAAACCCTAAACCCCTAAACCCCAACCCCTCAACCCTAAACTAAACCCTGACACCGAAACCCTAAACCCCTAAGTACGTAAGACCTTTATGTATTATTTTACGGGTCTGTTTCCTCTTCCAATATTTTCAGGAATTTAAGGACCCTTTCCAAAGAAAGGGCCTTTTAAATTTTGAAAAGGCCTTTTAAAATTTTAAAGGGTCTTTTCAAATTTAAAGGGTCTTTCAAATTTTAAAAGGCCCTTTAAATTTTTAAAAGGCCTTTCAAATTTTTAAAAGGCTTTTCAATTTTTGAAAGGCCTTTTAAATTTTGAAAAGGCCATTCAACTCCTTAAAATGAAATATTTTTGGTGAGAAGCACGGCCCATTTAAAATTTTAAAAATCCTTAAAATCCTTAAAATTTTGAAAGCCCGACACCGGCCTTTCAAAATTTTAAGGTTTTTCAGGATTTTAAGGCCTTTCAAANAAAATCCTTAAAATTTTGAAAGCCCGACACCGGCCTTTCAAAATTTTAAGGTTTTTCAGGATTTTAAGGCCTTTCAAAAATTTAAAAGGCGTTTTAAAAATTTAAAGGACCTTTTAAAATTTAAGGGCCTTTAAAACCCGAAAAATCCTTATAATCCTTAAAACTGTACAAATTATAGCGACGTCAGCGACGTCACTTGGAAATTAATGTGAAATTAGCGATGTCAGGTTAAACCAAAATAACGAAATTAGCGGCCTGAGGCTCCTGAGGAGAGGCGAGCGAGGTTGAGGTGGTAGGACCTTAAACCGTAAACCCTAAAAACCCCTAAACTCTGAGGCAGGCGCGCGACGCATGCCCTGCCCTGCTGCCCCTTCCCCTTTCCTCAAAAAGTTGCAAAACTGTGATTTTTGGGTTTTCAGGCCTTAAAAACCTCAAAATGGAATCTTGCAACCCTGNCCCTGCCCTTCCCTTAGCCTGGCCTTGGCCCTGAACGCTCTGAACGCCCTCCCTCTTCCCCTTTCTTCCAAAAAGTTGCAAAAACGTGATTTTGAGGTTTTCAGGCCTTGAAAACCTCAAAATGGAATCTTGCAACCCTGCCCTGCTCTCTGTCCCCTGCCCCTGCACCCTGCCTGCCCTGCACCCTGCCCTTCCCTTAGCCCTGGCCTTGGCCCTGGCCCTGTGCTGCCCTGCCCCTAAACCCTCTGAACCCAAACCCTGCCCTGCCCTCCCTTCCCCTTTCTTCTCAAAAAGTTGCAAAAACGTTTGCAGACACGTGATTTTGAGGTTTTCAGGATTTGAAAACCTCAAAATGGAATCTTGCAACCCTGCCCTGCCCTTTGTGCCCTGCCCCTGCACCCTGCCTGCGCCCTGCCTGCCCTGCACCCTGCCCTTCCCTTAGCCCTGGCCTTGGCCCTGGTGCTGCCCTGCCCCTAAACGCTCTGAACCCAAGCCCTGCCCTGCCCTCCCTCTTCCCCTTTCTTCTCAAAAAGTTGCAAAAACGTGATTTTGAGGTTTTCAGGCCTTGAAAACCTCAAAATGGAATCTTGTAACCCTGCCCTGGTATTTGTGCCCTGCCCCTGCACCCTGCCTGCGCCCTGCCTGCCCTGCACCCTGCCCTTCCCTTAGCCCTGGCCTTGGCCCTGGCCCTGTGCTGCCCTGCCCCTAAACG